>JAHIAM010000943.1:0-34133 GCA_021605205.1 Aegilops longissima
GCCCAGGATGTTGATTCAGAGATGCTCGACTCGCCGCCGAGCAGTAGTCGCCCTACACCGCAGGCCCCGACAGTTCTCGACCAAGAGCAACTCGACTGCGGCACAGTTCAGTTATAGAAGCAAGAAAAACGGCAAATAAAGCCACAGTTGAAAAAGTTTCTTCAACAAGTTAAGTGCTAGTGTCTTGCCAGTTAACTAATAACAAAGCAAAAACAAATAGATACGTAGATAGCTCACAGACACACATGTGAGTATAATATCCTAACTTGTACCGACGTTTGATTCATCACATTACAAATATCTGGACTAGGTAGAGGCCAAAGCTCAACAGATAGATGCCAATCACGACTTGCACATTTGTTCAGAGCAATCAAAACCCATGCCCTTTCTGCCCTGTTTACTCCTGCATGGGCTGCCGGAGTTTCTTGGCTTCTCGAACTAGCCTTGCCATCTCCTTCCATGTCTTCCTGTTTACTCCTGCATGGCTTGATCGAGTTCCCTGGCTTCCTGAGCAGCCTCCCTCCGCTCACGGACTAGCCTTGGTATCTCCTTCCATGTCTTCGGTTTAAGTGCCATAACTGCACATATCACAAATGGCATCAAAACAAACACATACTACAAACTAATGTGACATAAAACTTTATACCGTACAAAAGTAAAATAATGGAGAACAAACTTGTACAAACATGCTGGGGTGGTAGATTTAATGGATTGGATGACTGCATCTGTTTATTAAATATGGCAAAGATAGAAGGACGTGTTGCAAGCATACCTTCATAACGGGCATCTAGTAGTTTGTAGTTAATGCTTCCCAGTTGCTGCTGCTGCAGGCATCTAGGGAGCTTCTTTATAGCAGGGCAGCCTTTAATTTGAAGAAAGTAGAGAGAAGGGTATACTTGCGGCTCATTCGGCAGGGATGCCAGGGTACTGCATCTTTCAAGAACAAGGACTTCCAGCGATGAGGGGTGCTCTCCCGACAGACACTCCAGCGATGTCAACCCACTGTTGCCAATAATGCTCAGTTCCTTGAGGGGCGCAGCCAGACGGAGGGCCCCACCCAACATGCCAGCACAGTCCCGTATTACTAGATATTCGAGACGGGGAGGAAGTAAATGCTCTCTTGCAGCTGGTGCTGTTGCTGCTGGCTCTGGCATGATAGGACTTCTGCTTCTGGAGGAAGTGGCTTCTGGTTTCTGGAGCCCACCCAGCTGGCATGATAGGACTTGAATGCTATTGCAGCTGCGAATAATTATGGTCTTTAAGGATGGAGGCAGACTTAAAACTGCTTGTAAGCTTCCACATCCAACTAAACTTAGATATTCTAGGCATGGACAAAAGTGATTCATGGGTGAGGATGGCAACTCTGATACAGCTGCACACATGATTGCCTCATTGCAAGAAGACCCCTGGACTAACTCTGAAATGCCCTGCTGCTTGCCGAATATGGACTCAAGCTTAATGCACCCTTTAATATCCATTTCCCTGAGAGATGCCGGGACGTTGAACATCTCTGCTAAACTTGGGCAGTTTTCCAAGCAAAGAGACTCCAGACCTCTCAGGTGCTGACTCCTTTCGGACGCCAATGGCTCAAGAGGAGATTGTGCATATCCAGTCAGATTTTCACAGTTTGTAATCGCTAATCTCCTCAAGGATACCAAGCTTTGGAACACTTTCTCGGCGGTGGACAAGCACATCACATCTATCAATTTCCAACTTTTCAAGGTGTACAAAATAGTCCCACGGCTCTAGAGCACCTGCTCCAAAGAATGAGTTGCAGCATCCTAACCCCACAACTGTAAGAGGGGATTCCTGGTTCCATTTCTCCTTGTTGTCCACAGGTAGAATTGAAGTGCACTCAACCTCTGACGGTGTTTCTGTATTTTTTAGCTTCAGTATCAGATTGGTCAATGTGGACAAATATTTGTCCACAAAATGGAAGATCTCTTGCTTGCCATCTTCAATTTCTAACACACTGATTTTTGGTACCTCAGGTAAATCTATCAACAATGGGCATTGCTGAACTGATAGTTTCTCAAGCTGTGGAAAAAATATTTGCTCACCTTCGGCAGCACCATCCCATCTCTGAAAACTCCCCAAGCATTTCATTTTGAGCACCTTTAGGGCAGGAAAGGCTGAACGTACCAATCTATAACCACCTGCACTACATGGTTCTTGAAGCAATGGTGCTTCAGGTAACGCTGTCAGCTTTGGGCATTTCTTAATTGATAGTTCCTCCAGACAGGGAAACACTATCTGTTGAGAACAACGAAATAGTATTTGGTCTCCTTGAGTCTCTTCGACTGCATCCCATCTCTGAAAGCTCTCCAAGTCTTCCAGTTCGAGCACCTTTAGGGCAGGAAATGCTGAGTGTACCAATGTATAAGCACCTCCACCACAAGGCCCTTGCAGCAATGGTGCTTCAGGTAATGCTACCAACTTTCCACAATTACTAATAAACAACTTCTCAAGCACAGGAAATATTGTTTGTTCTTCTTGTCTCTCATCTATTTCCCACCATCTTTCAAAACCCAACAAATGGTCTAGCATAAGCACCTTCAGTTTTGGAAAAGTGAAGATTGTACTGGATCTGGATCTGAACAAAATTTGTAATCTTTTACAATGAAAAAGATGGATCTCAACCATGTTTTGCAACATACCCATGCACTCTCCTCCATAGGAATATATCTTCAGAACCTGCAGCCCACCCTGAGGTTCAAACTTGTCGAGCACCTTGCTGTCACCAACCTTAGTCCATCGTAATGTCAGTTCACTGAGATCTTTCTTGTTTCCAAGATTCGCCACTTTCGAAGATTCTTCTTTAACATTCTCTACCTGGCATAACTCTAGATGACCACCAAGGTTCAAATGTCGCAGCTCTCCAACATCACTGCAATCAGGGCCAGGAACTCCTGCTACAAAAACTGTGAGTGTCTGGAGCTTAGTGAGATTGTCAAGTCCTGGAGGCATGCTCTTCAACTGCCGACATCCATGAGTGTAGAGGTGGCAGAGGGAAGTCATATATTTCATTTGCCTTGGAAGTCGATCAAGATAATAACAGTAGGAAAGGTCCAGCACTTGCAGGTTATATAGAATACTTATATCTTTAGGAAGTGCTTTCATACGACTTTCTGAGAGATCAAGGTACCTCAGGTGATGCAGATACTTTGGTTTCAGAAGAAATGATTCTGTGCCTATAATACAGAGCTTCAAGGCATGCAAAGAGCTATATTTTGATAGATGCTTCAATGAACTTTGCATATCAGTATTACATATCAATGTTTGAATGGCAGGGGATCTTTTCTCCAAAGAACCATTCAGAATACCTTCTGGTCCTTCACATGACAAAAATAAATGCCGAGCAGTATCTCCAAGCCACTCAATCTCACTTGGCTCCATAGTCACAACAACGCATTCCTTTTCCATAACAGACATTGCAATATCATGCATAAGATCGTGGATTTTACATGTTGTTCTGGAATAATACTCCCAGTCTTCTTTACTCTTCTCTATATCCAGAAAGAATGACCTTGATGCTAGCTCACTGAAAATTTGTTTTCCAACGGTTTCAAGACTATCTTCCTCCTGTTCTGGGATAAAGCCATTTGCGATCCATAGTTGGATCAACTTCTTCACATCAATCCTGTAATCCTTGGGGAATATGGCACAGAAAGCAAAGCACTGCTTCATGTGTGCTGGCAAATCGTTATAGCTGAGCTTGAGTATTGGCAAAATTCCAGTTTCCTCGGTGCAAATGCTGCTTCTGGATGATACAGCTTTCCATTCATTCTCGCTAGTCTTGGTACGAAGTACAGAGCCCAGTGCAGTTGCAGCCAAAGGAGAACCAGAACATCTCTTCACAATCTCATCAACCATCTTGACTAGCTGATCGGGCTTCTCTTTCTCTGAATCAAATGCTCTAGCCTCAATAATTTCTTTTATGAAGTTATCCTTCAAAACCTTGAGATTGTAGGTTTTATCTGCACCCATAATTTCAGCAACTTGTTTATCACGGGTTGTTGTCAACACTGCACTGCCCATGCCACCATGCTGAAGACAGACCTTCAGCCTTTCCCACTTATGGACATCTCTGTTCCAGACATCATCTAATACAAGGAGGTACCTCTTTCCACTGATCAATTTCTGAAGTCTATCTAGTGGTGGTTTGTCTGTATCTTCATTCTTCTTGGGAGTTGCTTCAACTATACTCTTAGCCACGGAGTTGACATCAAAGGTATCGGAGACACAGACCCAGAGCAACAGCTGGAAGTGCTTTTTAACTTCAAGTTCATTGTATATGAGCTGCGCTAATGTGGTCTTGCCAAGGCCCCCCATTCCAACAACAGGAACAACTGCAAGATCTATATTATTGGCTTGACGAAGTAGTGTATCAACAATATTCTTCTTATCTTTCTCTCTGGATCTGCTGGCAATTTCTTGTGGGTCGATGATAACATAGTCCGTCTGCCTCCATTGCTTGGAAACCGGCGGCTGTGGTCGGTACTTGAACCTAAAGGCGTGCATCTCTGCTATGAGGACCTCAATGGCCTGTAGAATCCTGCAAAGCTTGCGACCCATTCTGCAACGAAACTCAACACGGTTGTGAGTAGGGAAGAGTTTAATTACATGAAAGCCAAGCTCTCTGTAGTGCCCCTTCTTCCTGGCTTCACGTCGGAGTGCTTCGTACTTGAATTTGTCGAAGACTTCATTTGCCTCATAGGCCACTGTCTTGAGCTCCTGGAGCCAGGCTTTCGCCCCTTCTCTGTGGGCTGTCGCCTGCTCCTCGGCGTCGGTGATGACGTCGAGGATGGCCGGAAGCTTGCGTTTTAGAATCTTGTGTTGGTCCTCCATTCCCTCCATCACCTTGTACTGGTCAAGGAGGGAGCTGGACGCCTTGTTCATCAGCATGGACACCAGTGGCCGGATGGCCATGATGGCCACCAGCTCCGCCATTGGAATGCTCAGAAGAAACACACGCACAACACAGGGAAACACAAGCGTGGTGCAGATTGGAGAAGAGGGTGTTGTGAGCAAGACGTGTATGGTACTTGAAGTGGAGAATGTGGCTGAACAACAATGCAAACTAAACAAATACCTCCACTGACTATACCTTATTGTGACAGGACACCTACCGCACAACCACAAAATATATTTTTCTTGGATTGGTTGAATCTTGAACGCATCGCATACTTGGCTCCAAAGCAATGGAAAAGTGAGAGTGAGACTAATAAGCAGTGGATGATTGGTGGTGAGTGGGTTTCACATTTTGCTTTTCTAGAAAAAAAAGGAAGTTTCCCATTGCGGCCAGCGACGCACGGTACGCGCACAAAACCAAGTGGGTCTCATTAACAATGCAGGTTTCGGATTAATCATATGGCTACACCAACCGCCATATGCAATTCGATTACAGAGCGTCCACTTGCAGGCACCAAAATGATTTTTCTTTCAAACAAAGTTCGATGCACCAGGTGAATAATCGCATGTTTGTCATGAGCGAGACTAATATGCAGTGCACGGTGGGTGGTGAATGGGTGCTGTTCAAACTTTGCTTTTGCAGAAAAAAGGAACTTTCCCATTGCAGCCGGTGTTCAAACAAACCAAGTGGAACAATGCAGGTTTATAATGAATCAAATGGCTACAATTAAAAAACGTCCACTTGCAGTTGCAGGCAAGAAAATGATTTTCTTTCAAAGAAAGTTGGATGCACCAGACGAATAATCACATGTTTCCCGCTGAAGACGCGGAAGAAAGTGGTTGATACAATGTCCATTGTGCAACTTTCTCTGATGTGAATGACTATTGTGCGTTTCATACAAATAATGCAGATGTAAGAAAAGTGCAAGGCAAAGATTTAGGTCAAAGATTTAGGCAAGACTAGAGTGCAAGCAAACTTTCCCATTGCGGCCGGTGTTCAAACAAACCAAGTGGGTGTTATTAACAATGAAGGTTTCGAATGAATCAAATGGCTACAATTATAGAGCAACCACTTGCAGTTAAGAAAATGATTTTCTTTCAAACAAAGCTGGATGCACCAGGTGAATAATCACATGTTTGCCGCCCAAGACGCGGAAGAAAGTGGTTCGTACAATGACCACTGTGCAACTTTCTCCGATGTGAATGACTATTGTGATTTTCATATACTGCAGATGTAGAAAGGTGCAAGGCGAAGATTTAGGTCAGATTTTTCAAAATGCACTAGCATTACAGGAATAGGGTCGTAGATGTGATGTCAGTATACATAATTACAGCAAGGGCTACGATAAAGAAATTCTAGCAGATGCAAAAGGGAACAGATTTGAGCAGAGTAGAGATCTGGGGGTGCCGAAAGGGGAGGGGAGCATCATGTTTGGGGGTGCCGATGTGAACTGATAATGCGTTGTGTCTCAACTGTTAAGTACCAGATCAAGGTGAATCACGACACAACTGAAATAATTACACCTCAAAGAGGCTTGCACCAAGGAGATCCACTCTCTCCATACTTGTTCCTCATATGCGCAGAGGGGTTATCTGCCATGTTACATGAAGCTGAGATGAGGGGATCACTGAGGGGGATCAAGATCTGTAGAGAAGCGCCCAGTGTAAGTCACTTGTTGTTTGCAGATGACTCATTGCTACTCATGGAGGCTAATGCTGAGAGTGCCCATGAAGTTAACAGAATATTGAACTACTATGAAACTGCTTCAGGCCAAATGATTAACAAAGACAAGTCCTCAATATTATTCAGCACAAACACAAGTCAAGAGATGAAGAAGGAAATGAGAAGTATTCTACAGATTAATTCGGAAGGTTTAACCTCGAAATATCTAGGTGTTCCATCCTACGTGGGTAAAGCCAGAGCGAGATGCTTTGAATATATAAAAGAGAGAGTGTGGAAAAAGATCCAAGGCTGGAAGGAAAAACTCCTTTCAAAAGGTGGGAAAGAAATCCTTATTAAAGCAGTAGCACAAGCAATCCCGGTGTATTCCATGGCTTGCTATGATCTAACCAAGTCCTTGTGCGACGAGCTAAGCCCCATGATCAATAAATATTGGTGGAGTCAAATAGATAAGGAGAACAAAACACACTGGGTCAGCTGGGAAAAACTGACGAAGACAAAGAAGACCGGGGGTCTAGGATTCAGGGACCTCCATGCTTTCAATATAGCCATGCTTGCGAGACAAGCTTTTGGAGGCTTATTCAAAATCCAAACTCATTATGTGCGCAGGTTTTGTCTGCAAGGTACTACCCAAATGACTCGATTCTAAATGCCAGTCCCAAGGGTGGTATCTCCTACACATGGCGCAGTATATTAAAAGGGATAAACTTGCTAAAGAAGGGGATTATATGGAGAGTTGGTAGCGGTAACAACATTAATATCTGGTCTGATCCATGGATTCCGAGAGGAAGTACTAGAAGAGTCATCACTCAAAGGGGTAGAAATGCTATTACCAAAGTTAATGAGCTGATTGATCCCACCACAAACAATTGGGATGAAGATCTAGTAAGGCAAACCTTCCTTCCTGAAGATGCAAAGATTGTCCTACAGCTCCCAATTCATGAACATAACGACGATATTATAGCATGGCATTTTGATAAAAAAAGGTATTTTTTCGGTAAAATCTGCATACAGAGTGGCTGTAGACAGTGCAACCCGTGAATCAAATACATGACTAACTTCTTCCTCAAGTGCATATGAAGAAGGAGGAGGTCTGAACTGGCAGAAGCTGTGGTTGCTTCCCCTCCCAAACAAGGTTCTTCACTTTCTGTGGCGCTTATCTACGGACAGCTTACCCCTACGCATGAAGCTACGACACAGAGGTATGCAAGTAGATACTCTCTGTCCTGTTTGCTTTCGGTTGGATGAGGATGGCGGTCACTGCTTTATTAAATGTAAAAAGGTTAAGGAAGTATGGAGGAAAGCCCAGCAGGAGCACGTTAGACTGCGGATTCTATCTTGTGTAGATGCATTGAGTTGTATGGAGTAGGCCAGGTGCCGAGAAGGCCCGGGGCAGGAGCCCGAGGAACTGGCATGGAGTAGGCGTGGACAACGCCGGTCCATGGGTTCTGGCCGGCGTACCACGGGGCCGGCTGAGGGGCCTGCTGCGGCGGGCGGGGCGCTCCTCCCTGAGAACCGGCGCTCCTCGCTTGCGGCCGCCACGACCCCCCGTTGGCCGCCGGCTGGGCGGCGGAAGGGGCGGCAGTCTTGGCGGGAAGGCGGGCACCGCCCGGCTGTGGCGGCGTCGGGCGTGGCGGTGGCGGGGCCGAACCCTCGCGGGTGCCTGCGACGAGGGCGGTGTGGGTCGCGCGAGTCTGCGCCACCCGCATCCGGCGCTCCTTCAACTTGAGGTACGCGACCACCTTGGCGAAGGTGGGCTCCGGGATGAGGGTGAGGTTGGAGGCGGCGTTCCCGAAGTCCTCGTTGAGGCCGCCGGAGAGGGTGCTGATGAGGAGCTCGTCGCCGATCTTTTCCCCGAGATCACGGAGCTCATCGGCGAGCTTCTTGAGGCGCATGCAAAAATCATCGATGGATGAGTCTCAAGTTGCTGGCACCCGTAAAACTCACCATAGAGTAGGACCTTGCGCTGCAGCCGATTGTCGGTGAAGAGGCCGTTGAGCTTGGTCCAGACCGCGTAGGCGTCGTCCTCGTCGTTCACCACGGTGTGGAAGAGGTCGCTGGAGATGGTGAGGTAGAACCAGCGGATGATGGTGGCGTCGAGGATCATCCACTCCTCGTCGTTGATCATGAGCGCCGAGTCCATGGTGCCGTCCACGTGGCCGTGCAGGAGGTACTCACGGAACACAAGCGAAAAATACCGCTTCCAAGCGGAGTAGGAGGCGGTGGTGTGATCAAGCTTGACCGGAACACGCTCGTGGATGTTGAGGTCGCGGACGAGAGTGACATCGGGACCGGCAAACGGGTTGGAAACGGTGGACGAGGAGGAGCTCATGGCTAGGTTTTGGCGCGGGTGGAGGGAGACGGGGTTCGGGTGCGGCGCGGGTGGGAGAGGAGGGGGAGGTTAGCGGCGCGGGTGGGAGGGAGGGAGGTGCGGCGTGGGTGGGGTGATGGTTGGCGGAAGCGGGAGCCCGCGGCGGCGGCGGCCTTAGAGAGAGGCGGCGGCGGCGAGCGAGGTGGTGGGAGAGGCGGTGTTGACCAGCAGCGGCGGCGGCGACCGAAAGGAGGGTGGCGGCGGCGCGGAGGCGGCGGCGGCGGCGGCTAGGGTTAGGATCGTGCTGCGATAGATACCATGTAGAAGGACAAGATATGGGCTGTGCAATCTTGATGTATTTATCGGTGAACCAGGCACGTATATATAAGTACATAGGTGGGCCACAACCTCAACTATACAAAGGAAACAGGAGGTGGGCCCTACACACAAATATACACGTACACAATATACTCAACAGGCGCGCTTGTTCTTGGTCACTGTGCACGGGCTCTGGAACTTGGACTCGCCGAGGAACCACCAAGTGTGCTAGCCCACGCGGGCGCTGGCCGGCGGGTGAAGCTGCTGCAACGCGTAGGGACCATTAGCGTACATGTTGGCGTGGAAGATGAACCCCCATGTGTCCGGCATCTTGTCGTCGCCAGCGATCCACCGGTTGAGGAACCCCATACTATCCGCATTTGTCGGGTTGAAGTAGATGTCGGGAGGCAGCGGTGACGGCTGTTTGAGTTCGTTAAACCCGCCGGGACTGGGCGGAGGCGCCATGGACATGGAGCCGCTGGCTCTGGCTCCGGCGTCGGCGGAAGTTGATCTCTTGATTGCTTTCCTCGCTTTCATGACGGCCATGGTTTCCTAGCTAGCAATCTGCATGAGTTTCTCCGTGCAATCTACATGACCAAACATAACAGTAATGATTAATCATGCATAAATAGAAATCAAATTGAGTACAAACACAAGAGTTTGAATGAATTTGTACCATGATATGGCACTTTATTCTTTTGATGACAGGGAAAAAAGGCATCTAAGAAACACCACGCATCCTCCCAACCAATTACCAAGAAATCATCTGATTATATCAGTTACTAATTAATCAATTACCCATGGGTCTTGTTCGGCCGGTGCCGCATCTCCAACCAGTTTTGTTGCTTCTTCGCGGGCGCCTCATGTAGTCCCAGCCACAACTCGCCGATCTTGCGCACCGTGATGGAGCAATTGTCGCTGGAGCATCGAGAAGGACACGTCGCCGCTTTTGGGAGGTGATCGGTCGACGTGGATAACGGCCGCGACGCCGGCAAGGCTGGTATGGGCGCAGCCGCAAGATCGGAGAGATCAACACGATGTGGGCTAGGGGCGGTAGGCCTCGGCGGACCAGCAGCCGCGGCGGCGGTGTGGTTGGGCCGAGGAGGGCGAGCAGCGGCGGAGGGGGTCGAGCGGCAGAAAGACGAGCGGCGGATGAGGAGCGATGGGGAGAGGTGGGTTGGAGCTGACGCTAACCTACCTAGCCAGATCGATGTGGGCTTTTGCGGGGCTCGGCCCATATGCGTCTAGACAGGGCGAGCGAACAAGGCACGACGATCGCGAGCGACGTAAGAGGGAAAACGGAACGCTCCGTTTCTTTTAGGTAGTGGAGGTTCATGTGCGATTTGTATCATTGTTGTACTTGAAACAATTTTTGCATCGAATCAGAAATAAATTAAGAAAAAACCACGTGTTTTGAGGGTTGGCGCGGGCTGCAGCCGAACAGACCCCACAAGGCCGAATGGTAAAACGGAATATTATTCCGCGCAAATATTCTGTTTTTACCGTTCGGTCTTGCGGGGTCTGTTCGGCTGCACCCCGCGCCAGCCCTCAAAACACATTTCGTACGGCCTTTATATTTACTTTAAAGGTCCGCGTGATAAGGGATATGCTAGAGAAAAGCTCTGTGCGACAGGGTGCTGCACCACTCACTTGAACGCTACTACTTCTGAGAAGGTGCTCACTCACAGAACGCTACTTCGGTTGTGAACCCTCCGTTGTTAAAAAAATGAGCAGGGTGCCGAAAGGTGCAGCATCTTGCATCTTCTGAGGACACTTTAAACGACACCACCAGGCGTAAATTATGGGCCGGGTACGCGGTTGGCGACCCTTGACATGTTGCCCCAAATCCCCGCCGCCGTGAACGCCCACTCCACCAAACTCCTCCTCCCACGGGATCGATTGAGCCCCGCGTTTTCCTACAGCTGAGCGCCCCACCTCCGAGCAAGGTCGGCACCGACCGGAGGCATCACCTCCGCGGAGTCCTCTCCACCGTGTAAGCTCCCATGGTTTTTGGCGTGTTCGCGTTCTTGCCGAGCTAAGGGATCGATGTCGCGATTGTGGTTGGATCTGCCCGCTGCTGCCATGGATTCCTTCCACTCTTCTCCAATTACACACGTAATCACGTATAGCTTCTGTTCTTGACGCATATACTCCCTCTGCTTCAAAATAGATGAAACTTTGTACTAGCTTTAGTACAAAGTTGGGCCATCTATTTTGGAACGGATCGAGTACATGTTAGCTGCAGTGGGTTGGTCTGTTCGATTCTAATGGTACCCATTTTGTTCTTTCCAAGTAGTTATCATATATAAGCTCTTGTTTGCAAAGACTAGTGAAATTATTCCTAAAAGATACGGGAAAGATAGCTGCCCAGCAAATTGCTCAGAATTTTTTTTTTTTTTGAGATACAGGGTGTGATTTACTTCATATAGGGTGTCACAAGTTAAAAATAGGCAGATAGATGATTATAACTTGTGCATTCTTTATACAAGCCAAGGCTTCATCCCAGCTTTTCATCTTCAGTTCTGTGCTTCAAATGCGCTGTCTTGTCTCTCTGTTCCCCTGTTGTTTCTAGTGTGTGCGTGCAAAAGCTTCCTTGTTCGGTTTCTTTGTGGAGTAAATTTTTCATGAGAAGATTTGTTCTAGTTTCCCACGCCTTCATCTAATTAACCTTGATATTTAATTTTTATCTGGACTATGGAACTAATGTTTGCCATGTGTATCTCCCGTCAAGCAGCTTCGATGTGTACCTCCATGATTATTGCCATATTTGTCGACTCTCAATTTGCTTACCGTGAGAATGTGCTCAACATAGTACTGTGTTCGTTTGATTTTACCTCTATGCAAGTCTGATCACTCTTTCTGTATTACTAATACTACATATTCCTGTATGAGAAGCCTGGATTAGATCAGCTGACATGGTTTCAGTTTTGGAATGTTTTTTTCTTCTTCTAAAAATAGTTGAACTCTCTTTCAGATTTCCTGATAACTTTCAGTCAATAGGGTCATTGTGTTCTTTTTGTTACTTTCCTTCAATCCAATAATAGTGTAGGACATAAATCTTCCCTTGCATTTTGTATTTCAGGAACTTAGGAACTTACCGTTGTAACACTTTTCAGCAAATCGTCGAACAACTTTAAGCTTCTAATGGCAGAACCAGTGACACTTGCTGCCGGGATTGGATGGGGCATGAAAGCCGCAGGGTGGATAGCCTCGCCCATCCTCTCTGAGCTTTTCAAGAAAGCCTCACCCTACCTAGACTTTGACGCATCGAAGAAGCTGGAGGAACTTGAGGCAAACATTTTACTGCTAGAGCTGGTCACGGAAATGGTGGAGGAGAGCCCTCACAGGGATCGTCTCCAAAACCTGTTTGAGGATCTTAAGTTTGCTTTCTACGAAGCTGAAGAAATATTGGATGATGTTGAGTATCACCGTCTTAAGAAGCAGATCAAAGAAGATAAGAGGAAGCCACACGACGACGCGCCTCCACGTAAGAGGGATTGGGTGAAGAAGAAGACCCAATCTGCCATGCCAAGCTCCCTTCTAAATAAACAGGTCCTTTCCTGCCTCTATGCATTTGTATTTCTCTCAGGCCTATATGTTTTTGTGCAAATATGTAACATGAAAAGATGCTAGAGTGTCTTAAAAAAAAAAGAATACCATCGGTTCCTCAAATTTATGGTTTATTTGTTGCACACTGGCTTTCACAGCTTGGCAACCATAACCTTCCCTCGAGAAAGCAGCATAACGACTTGCTTAAGGCCAAACAAAATCTTCATGTACACCACTATCACTAGTTGAACTTTGTTCACAGTATTTTTAATGTCATCCATAAAGATGTAAAAATTATCTTCGTCTCATCCAGAAGTAACCTTGAACTGATTTAGTGTAAGTGAAGCTAAAAAAATGAATTTCCTTTAGTATATCACGTGGGGTTTTGTTTTCTCATTCCTTCTGTTCTCACTTGCTATTTTGTTTTGCAGGAGAGTGGTATGTCAAAAATTATGTTGAAGAAGAGCCTAGATAAAATTGAAAAGGTCATAAATGATACATGCGAAATTTTGAAAAGGATAAACTTGCCAATCATAATTAACGCTAACAGGAGCAATTCTGTTGCTGCTAGCTCACAAGGTGCATTCACTACTACGACTCCTCCATTAGTGGTAATTGGACGAGAAGAAGATTGCGAAAAGATGATATCAATGCTTCATGAGAGGGAAGAAGTTGGTCTACCTGACACCAATAGTGCTCAGCGTTATTCTGTGATTGGCATTCATGGCATTAGTGGTTCTGGGAAGTCAACTCTTGCACAACTTGTTTGTGAGCGTGAGAAAAAGGATAAGCAAGAGAAAAAGGATGGTCATTTCGACCTTGTTATGTGGGTTCATGTTACTCGAAATTTTAGTGTGGATACCATTTTCAAAATGATATTTAACGCAGCTACAGGAACTTCGTGCCCTCAGTTCGATAATCCAGACACCTTGGAATTTAATTTGAAGAAGGAACTGCATGGAAAACGGTTCCTCTTGGTACTAGATGATGTTTGGTGCAGTAGAAGAGATGTGGGACAGTTTAACAAGCTGCAAAAGATACTTACACCACTGAACGCTGGAGAGGCAGGAAGCAAGATCCTGGCGACTAGTCAAACTGAAGATGCATTGGTAGCTCTGGGTGCTGCAGAGCAGAGGCGTATTCTCATTCCTGCCCTAGAGGAAGATGTCTTCCGGAAGTTATTCATGCATCATGCACTTCCAGCTGGTGTACCCATTGAAGAGCATGTTCGAACAACACTTGAAGGCATCGGGAAAGAGATTGCAAAAAAGCTGAAGGGTTCACCTCTAGCAGCCAAGTTAGTGGGTTTCCAGCTGCGTGGAAGAACAAACGATGTTGAACACTGGAGAAGAGTTCGAGGTCAGGACATTTTGAATGAGACGATGGGAGTTCTGTGGTGGTGCTACCGGCATCTTGATGAGCAGGTCAAGCGATGCTTTGCCTACTGCAGTATTTTCCCTCGAAAGCATGCCTTCAAACGAGATGAGTTAGCTAAACTGTGGGCTGCAGCAGGGTTTGTTAGAAGTACATATGAAGGGGAGGATGCAGAAGATGTTTGCCAGGAATACTTTGATGAACTAGTGTCAGCCTCATTTCTTCAAAAGGACCCCCGTCTAAATGATCGTTATATAGTACATGACCTGCTGCATGATTTAGCAGAGAGGGTGGCCAAAAGTGATCATCTCAGAATCGAAAATTATGTGAGGTTAAAAAAGGATGGATTCGCGGAAAGGAAAGTGGAATGGATAATTGAAGGCTCTACAGTAAAGGTTTCTCCAGACGTTCGCCATGTTTTTCTTCAGATCTATGATGCAGCATTGATTACTGAGAAGATATGTGAATGTAAACACTTGCGCACTCTCATAATTGATAGTGAAGGGACTGAACCAGTTGAGGAGGAAGTCCTGCAGCGTATGTTTGTGAAGCTAAAGAAGTTGCGGGTGCTTAGCATATTTGTCAGTGGAGAGGACGCACAAGAAACACTGTCAGTCCCAGCATCAGTCTGTGAGTTAAGGCATCTACGATACCTTGCTTTTAGGACTGGAGGGTCCATCAAGCTTGTCCCACCAAGCACTTTGAGCAAGCTTTGCAAAACGTCTTGTGAAGATTGGTGTGACCTCATCAACTTGCGGCATGTGATCTATAATCGATATCTGAAAATTCGAAACGTTGGCAGGCTGAGATCAATTCGAACAATGGAAAGGTTCATGGTAAGAAAGGAACAAGGCTACGAGTTAAAGCAACTCAGGAACCTAAACAAGCTTGGTGGCGAACTGTGGATTTGTGGCATCGAAAACGTTGAAAACAAGGCAGAAGCTCTTGAAGCCAAACTGGCTGATAAGGAAGGGCTCAGAACACTGAAACTGCGGTGGGATGGTGAAGCGAGCGCAGAAGCTCAGAAAGATGTGCTAGAGGGTCTTTGCCCGCCCAAGCATCTCGATAACCTGATTATCGAAAATTACAAAGGTCTGAAGTATCCAAGTTGGATGGTGGATAGGCACAACAATGATGGCCCAGACGACTTAACTAATCTCTGGTTCCAGTGTTGCAGCCAACAATTGGGTCCAGAATTTGGTGGGTTTGGCACTAACCTCTATTCGCTCACTATCTGGGACTGCAGCTGGGTCTATTTGCCAGATTGCAGGGAGCACCTTACGTCACTGCATGAGCTGTATATCTCCTTCTGCATGAATATTCGGTCGCTTCCGCGGCTGCCGCTGTCTCTTCAGCGCTTCACACTCTCTAGAAGCAATGATGCGTTGATGAGTTCGTGCAAAATAATTGGAGATCCAAATTTGGAAAATATTCGGCACATTCCACACGCACGCATTGGAGGTAAATCAATTCGCTCTGACACTTCTATCATTTTGTTTGCAAAACATCGATATGTGCTTTGAATCTTTTTGCTAACTTTTTAAACACCAGACTGCGTCATTAAAATGGGAGTTGTTGCTCAAGTAGAATCATCTGATGAATCTGAAGCATCAGATGGAGCTGAAGGAGAATCACCAGAGCCCGAGACACCCTAATGCCTGAAGCTGATTTGCGGGTGAAGTAATGTTGCATTTATTGAGTCGTAAGTTAGCATCTACACAGGACACAAAATGGGTTGTTTTACCTGTTCCCATCGAATCCATTTGTTTTATCAAAAGCACTGTAATAATTCTGTGAAACCACCAAGACTGAACTCGTGCGTTTCCAGTGGTTTGTAGTATTGAAGAATGTTGAACGCCCAATCTATTTGTTCCTGATTGTTTGCAAAACCCATTGTCTGTCAGCTTCGCCGTCCACTAGCCTGGGGACTCGTTATCGTGGCGATCCTGCAACTTCTGCTGCCGGCCTACAGAAGTAATAGAACTCCGCGTCGTGGCCTCGGGGGGCGCCGCCGTGCGAGCTGACCATCGTCGCCGTGTCACACCCGCGTCCCCTTGATGATGCGGTGCAAAAGGAAGACGTGAGCGCATGGCCAGGGCCCACTGGCAGCTGTGTGCGTGTGTACTTAAGTGTGAGAATAGCCAGAGTTGGGCATCCTCTCTGTATCTCGCCCTCCTTTTCTGTTCCTCATCTTCTTCTTATACAACTAAGATCTCGAGTTCTATCTCTCCTCCCGATCTCCTCTGTATCAATCCCTTGTGCCGCTGGGTTGGTTACAAACTGGTAATCAGAGCCTGGTTCCGTTTTCCCCAAAAAAAATCCCCAGATCGTGCTCACATCCTCTCGATCGGACCGTAACATCCACCGCTGTGGGTGCCGATTCACTCCGGTGAGTTGGCCCAAAATGCCTAGCGGGGTTGGACTGATTTGGAGCAAGGGCGACGGACCCGCCATCCGAACCTTACACCCAGACTTGCCACACCACCTGCGTCTCCATGCCCTAGCTAGGTCCAGCCAGTGTCCCACCACCCCTCCGTAGTAGGACGAGCACCAGGTATAGCACCACCACCTTAGAAGGGCCGCCGGTCACCCCTGCTGCCACCACAACCAGCCGGATCTACGCAAGAGTTGTCAGACCGGCCGCCAGCATGCCCCCGAGCTTCCATATCCCCAGCCAAGGAGGAGGGGGGCAGGAGGGGATGAGGCGGTGCCGACAGTCCACCATGACGCCGGGAGGAGGGAGGCCGGCCGGCTCCGACGCCACCAAGCAGGGAAGGGCGCCCATAGCGTCCGCCACCAGCTGGAGGAAGCCGACCCGCCCGCTTTGCACCACGCGGCCTTTGCCCAGCGACGTCACCGGCGGCGGCAAGGGAGGGGATGGGGGCAGCGGCGATACGATTGTTTCTATGTATTGTAGCTTCAATATCACATTGGTCAAGGAAGACAAATATCTGCCTACATAGTAGAAGATCTCTTGCTTGCCATTTTTAATTTCCAATACACTAAGTTTTGGTGTTTCGGGTAAATCTATTATCTTTGGGCATTCCTTAATTAAGAGTTCCTCAAGCTGAGGAAATAATATATGTTCTCCTTCGGCAGCAGCATCCCATCTCTAAAACCTCTCCAATTCTTCTAGTTCAAGTACCTTTAGGGCAGAAAATGTTGACTGTACCAATCTATAACCTCCACTACATGGTTCTTGAACCAATGGTGCTTCACGCAATGGTACCAGCTTTCTACAATAAATAATAAACAAGTTCTCAAGCAGAAAAAATGGCGTGCATACCCATCTATTACCTCCACGACATGGTTCTTCAACCAATGGTGCTTCTGGTAATGCTATCAGCTTACGACAATGCCGAATTAACAACTTGTGAAGCAGAGGGAATCTAATTTGTTCTTCTTGCTTCTCATTTATTTCCCACCATCTCTCAAAATCCAACAATCACTACTAGGAAAAACCCTATACACAAAATCTTAGCAGCAGCGCGGCTCAAAAAGGAGCGCTGCTGCTAATTAGCAGGAGCGCGGGTGTGGAAAACTCGCTACTGACAAGTGTTTAGCAGTAGCGCGCTCGGTGTAACACGCGCTGCTACAAATATCGACCGACAGTGCCCACCAAACTCCATTTAGCAGCAGCGCGGTGCCGCGAGCCGTGCTACTGCTATAGTTGTAGTAGTAGTAGCGCGGTTTTTCTGAGGTGGCTGCTGCTAATTTCAAATTGGGCACACTTTTGGTCCCGGTTAGCAGTAGCGCTTGTGCCGAAAGCGCGCTGCTGCTACTTTCTTAGCAGCAGCGCATTTTACGTCCTGTGCTACTGCTAATCCGCACCAACCCACCACCTTTTCCCCACCCGTCCTCCCCCTCCCTCTCTCCCTCACTCTCCCCCCTCTCTTCATAGGCTCTCCCATTCCGCTTATCCCTCCCACCCGCGATTCCCTTCCTCATCCACCACCACCGTCGGCCTCGCACCTCATGCCTCCCCAAATCCGGCGACCTCCACACCCACCGCAGCCCCCTCCCCCTCCTTCCTCCTCCTTCTCTGATGTTGGAAGGAGAGGGAGATCCAGCAGAGAGTTGTTCTTCCTACTCCTCTCAATCTCTCTCTCTCTCTCTCTCTCTCTCTCTCTCTCTCTCTCTCTCTCTCTCTCTCTCTCTCTCTCTCTCTCTTCATCTTCCAGATCGAGCAGAGCGCCATCCAGGGCGTCATCTAGGGTTTCGGCTCCAACTCCGGCGGCCACCGGTGAGTTGCTGCACCTACTCCTCTCTATCTCTCTCTTCCTCTTCTAATCCTTGTCTATTTTTTTGTAGCAGCAACAAAGGAGAGGTGTATCACCATGGACGACTTCATCCCCTCTAGGATCAGCATCGACCATGGATGAAGAGGACGATGACGCCTAGCTAGCAGCAGCAGCCATGGCTAGAATTTATTTTTTAATTCCTAATTAGTTAGCAGTAGCGAGGGTCTAGACCCACGCTACTACTAACGGACGTACCCGCGCTACTACTACCAGTTAGTCAGAAGCGCCAGTGTCGAAGCGCGGGCACCCGCCATCGATATACCTAAAACCAGCCATCTTGCTAGGCTTTTCCCTAGTAGTGAATGCTCTAGTGTAAGCACATAGTGCGAAAGTCAAAAGGAGAAGTTGAAGTTCGATCGCATGTTAGAGGATCATAAAAAAAGGATTGTACCCCAATTGCGAAGATGGCAACACAAAGCTCGGTACCCCACCCCCTACGTGATTTTGGGCCGGCCCATGTGCGGGGCAGGATGCCTTTGTTTTTTTGTTTTACATCTTCAAAATAAAACTGGGATTCATGAAAGTTCCAAATTTCAAACAAAATGCGCATTTTTAAAATAAGTTCAAGAAATCTTAAAATGTTTTTGAATTCTAGTTTTTTCTTCTGAATTTATAAAATGTTCAGGAGTATCATGATCATTTTTTTTGCATATTCAAAAGATGTTCATGGTTTTGAAAAAAAAAAGGGAAATAAAAATATGTTCATGATTTTAAAAAAATGTTTGTGAATTTAAAAAAATGTTCATGTATTCAAAAAAATGATCATGATATTTAAAATATATACCGAAAAATTCAGAAAACTATTGCATATTTTAAATTGGTACTCAACTTTGGAAAATTTTCATTGAGTCCAAAATCCAGGAATTCTTAAATATGTTCATGAATTTCAAAAGATGTTCTTCAAAACGAAAAAATGACCATGTACTTCCAAACTTGTTCCCAAATTTCAAAAATGTTCTTTCATTTAAAAATATTCACCTAATCAAAAACTCTTCATGAGATTCAAAAATAAAGTTCAGAATTTAAAAAAATGCTCACAAATTCAAAAAGATACACGAATTCGAAAAATGTTTGTGGATTTTGGCAAAAATATTCATGATTTCAAAACAGTTCTTTCCGAATTCAGAAAATGCTCACAAGTTCAAAATAATGTTCACGAATATTAGATATGTTCGCCAAATGAAAAAGAAAAAGAAAAAAGTAAAGCTGTAATAAAATAAAAATTAAATAAATAATGGAAATAACATTTAAAAGAAAAAGCCGAAAAACCTAAAATAGAAATGAAAAACAAAAAATAGTAAAATACTAAAATAACAAAGGATAATGCAAAAAACCGGTTCAGGGAAGGTTCTAGAACCTTCCCAAAACTGATGAAAAATCGAATTGAGTCGGTCTATATGGTGGAGAGATGCGCTAAATAGGAGATATGGGTGGTGGCCTAGGAAGAGGAAAGGAGATATAGAGTCGGCAAAACAATGGCCGGGGCTTGTGATTTGTTTCTGGGGTCCCTAAGACTAGAGCCCACTTGGGTAAATCATGCCCCGCTCTCCTCCATCTACCGCCGCTATAATGATGGGAACAACTGCGAGCTCTGCATTGTTAGCTTGACCAAGTATTCCATCAACAATATTCTTCTTATCTTTCTCTCTGGATTCGCTGGCAATTTCTTGTGGATCGATGATAACATAATCTGTATGCCTCCACTCTTTGGACACCGGTGGTTGTGGTTGGTACTTGAACCCAAGGACCTGCATCTCTGCTATGAGGACCTCAACGGCTTGCAGAATCAGACAAAGCTTGCGACCCATTTTGTAACGGAACGCAACACGGTTGTGAGTGGGGAAGAGTTTCACTACATCAAGGCCGAGCTTTCTGTAGTGGCCATTCTTCTTGGCTTCACGGCGTAGGGCTTCGTACTTGAATTCGTCGAAGACTTCATTTGCCCCATAGGTGACTGTCCTGAGCTCCTGAAGCCAGGCTTTCGCTCCTTCTCTCTGTGCCATGGCCTGCTCCTCAACGTCGGTGATGACGTCGAGGATGGCTGGAAGCTTGCGTTTGAGAATCTTGTGCTGCTCCTCCATTCCCTCCATCACCTTGTACTGGTCCAGGAGGTAGCTGGACGCCTTGTCCTTCAGCATGGACACCAGTGGCCCGATCGCCATGGTGACCACCAGCTCTGCCATTGGAACACTAGGAAGGAACTCCTCTTACGCAGGTGCACTGCAGAAATTTAATGAAGAAGAGAATGGTGTGCGCAAGACGTGTATAAGTAGAGCTTGGGATCTTTTCTTGAACAAATTACAAGTCCAAATCCAATCTTGTATCCATAGTTACCTTCACGAGCTTGCCCCTGATCTGTACCCAGGACCAGCAACGCAGCAGCGGCGAGGAAGATGTGGTCCTCACAGGCATGTCGACGCCAGCTCCAGCATTGTAATGGCGGTAGCAGCAGATTCAGAACCTTGTCGGCGCCGGCGACGAGTCGTGGAAGCAGGCAGCGACTCGGGTTTAGTTGTGGTGGCTGGCGCCGCGCGGATGTATGGATGGGGCTGTAGGCAGGCTCTACTCCGATGACTGGGAGTTGGGACTTGGGAGATCTTGGCTGTGTTTGTTTGGGCTTCAGTTTCGACAGATTCAGCTGTGGACTTGCTGTGCTGTCAAAACTGTTGTGCTGAGGAAACAGTTGTGGCGAAGGTTAGCTGTTTGGCAATGCAGCTGTGGAAATGACTGTGGGCTGGTGAAAAGCCTGAAATGCCCTTAGAATACTGAGATCAGTGTAACTTGTTGATTCTGTGTTAATGTATTATTTAAATGGTATTTTGACTGACAGGGAATGATTTGTTCCATGGTAATGCATAAAGTATTTCATAATAATAATTCTCTCACTTTCTTGCTCATATATACATATAATAATATTGAGCAAATGAATTATGTTGTCACGCAAGTCCATGCAAGTCACAATTGTTCGCACATGTAGTTACAGGTCCGTACAAATACTATCCCTGCTGCGTTGCGTGTGGTGAACTGGTGAGAGACGAGAGAGAGGAGTCAGCTCGGATGGATCGGGAGAGGGATGGCATTCTCGTTGTAAATTGAACGAAACGGCTAGGTTAGCGGTGGGATAATCACGAAGAGCAAGCCGTTTCGTAGCCAAAGTACGCCCCCGGTCGCTTCGGCCTATAACACGTAAAACATCACGAAGCTGCTTTGGGCTGTTGCCACGAAGCTGTCCATTTTTAGGTGTTTGTTCCCGTTTCAGTTTTTTCCCACGAGAAACTGGCTCCGGAAGCTGTAACAAACACAGCCCTTGAAGCTTGAGAATGAGTGGGAATAGGGATTCGGGAGTCCTGATGGGGAACTTTGGAGGAGATCTGGACGGAATTCTGCTTTGGGGAAAAGGATGCTGATGGATGGATATGGGGTCATGGGATTGTAGCACTTTGCTTTATTTCCTCCAACCCAACTTTACATGTTAGCGATAGGTCATGGATTATACGGAGCTAGCACCACTTGTGCTGCAAAGCTGGCGCACACTGCTGCATGTCTGTCATGGGTACCAAACACTGCTCTACTGAGACGACCCACAATAGCAGGCAACAATTTTCAAAACAAAAGAGAGGAGTCTCTAAAAATATGACTGGTTCAAAAAAATATGTAAGAGCCAGTACGTAAAGATGGCGATACATATATACATACGGACTGGAAGAAATTCCAAATGGTTTTCATTAAATGTAAATCATACTTGAATATCATTTGATCATCTATCTTTTTGAAAATTATCTTGGATGCTCTCCCGTTAGTCATCTGATTAAATGTAAGGCGCATTAGATTTAAGGAACTGTTGAAAAGTTTGAAGTGCAGTAATGCATGTGGTACAAATTTAGTGGTGCTGGCATGCGGCACATGCAACACCACTTATTAACGCGCCATGTCAAATCACATCATTGTGTAAGAGCCTACTGCTGCGTGCACTAGTGAAGCTAAACATTGACACAATCATGCAATGCAAGACCCCTGATGAAACGAGTCTTTGAACCCCACCCAGTGGCCACTGCATTCCCAACATAACCAAATCATAATCGACCGAGCCCATGCTTAAGCAGACAGTGGCAAATTAGCAAGTACTTAGAAAGTTAGAATACGACTAGCTGGCTTCGCAGGAATATTAGCAGTATTGCAATCATCAGATTAGAACAAAAGCAAAAATGATTATTTACAGTAAATGTAAACAGGATAGCTAGAAAATTTACCGATTGATCTTGCCGGAGGTCATCTGCCTTTCTGAAAGTCATCTTGTATGCTCCCCCATCTCACATCTTAATTGTAACACACAATGGATTTAAGGCACTCTCGAATATAGTTTTAGGATTAGGCGTAGGATTTTAATCTGTTCAACACATACAATTAGGTCTGATGATTGAGATTATATGCAGAATCTTTTTAATTGGAAAAAAATGGGTACAGAAGGGCCCTGCTAACAGGAAAGTGGAAGTGCACTGATGCATGTGACTCTGGTGTTGGCACATCACATCATCTCATTCAGCCTAATGCTGCCAACTCAAGTGGAGTGGATGATTGGGTGCCAAACACTGCTCCCACTGAGACGACCATAAGTATCTTTCAACCCCACCCACGTTTAGCTCCAACAGACAGCAGGCAACCTTTAAAACAAAACAAGAGTCTACAGCATCCCTGTTGGTGCATAGTGTTTTACTTTAATTAGCAAGGACTAAAAATGCAGTCTGGCTGGCTGGCTGGCTTCACAGGAATATTACACTGTAACCACTAGCTCAGACCCAGTACTAGAGATGGCAACACATCCGGTGTACCGGGACTAGGATAAAAGCTGACATGTAAAAAGGAAGTAGAATAACTACCAACTGATCTTGGCAGAGGTCTTCTCCCTTTTTAAAAATTATCTTGGATGTTTACCCACTTGAGGCGCGATGGATTGTAAGGCAACCTTGAATATAGTAGATGACTCTCAAGGCACGAAGATAAGTGTAGCTGCTAATGGTGAACGAATTGGCTGAAACAAAAATACCAAAATAAATCAACTAAAGCAACTAAGACAAGTTAATTTATATATATGTTCCTTGTTTTTCTAGTGCTGAAGAACAGTAAACAGTGAGTGAGTTAATGATGCAACAAGTTTTACCTAATCAAAGTTACCACGAGCATTTCTGACATCCTGCATACTAGACCATAAACTGGATACAGAAAAGTTAAAAGTGCAGCAACGCATGCGAGGCGAAACTTCATGTGGTAGTACAATTTAGTGCTGGTGTGAAAGAGGGCGAAGACTTTGGAACACCACTCGTACTATCATTCAGCTTTATGTCTGTCACGGATGCCAAACACTGCTCCCACTGACCCACATTTTACTCCAACACACACAAAAAAGATAAAGCATACCGCGGTTTACAAGAAAGTGTGCCTGAACTTTCGACGAAGAAACTTGCAATTCTTCATCACCAGCCCTTGCAAGTATACAGTGTAAACATGCACCTGTGCAGGAAAAAATACAAGTTAAAATCGAATACTTAGACGGGTGTAAGATGCTAAAATGTGTCATCCTGGGGCAAGCAGCAATCTAGATAATTTTTAGTAACCAACAAGACCTTAAGAAAACCTTCTTTGGCAAGAACACCTACTAGTACCAGTGCATCAGAAAATTTTTAAAGTAAGCAAAAAGGAAGCTCACAAGTTTAAATAGTAATAGGAAGATCTTAATTTTTTTATGTACTCACAAAGTTAAGTACAAATGGCATTCATGTGCCAGATAAGAAGCCAGACGCTTCCAGCCAAGCTGCCACCCCCACCCCACGCTCTCTCACTGTCTTCAGCGGCAGTTCTGTTACTCCCTCCCTTCCATAATTCTGCTAGGCCACGGGCCATCTGGTGAATCAGAGGGCCAATGCCACCATCTACCAGAAAATCCTCAAACTGGTTGATAGTTTGCCTACCATGCTAATCTCAAACATGAAATAGGCCAAGACACCAAGTAAATAAATAAGATTTAGAATGGAGCATTAAACTGAGATGAGTATTCGTAACAGATGGCGCGAACTGAATATACAGACTTGACAAAAGGACACCTGCCTTTCTCTATGTTACACATTTTCTCCCTCCGTCCCATAATATAAGATCGTTTTGCAAGCTCTTGCAAAATGATCTCATATTATGGGACAGAGGGAGTAATTCACAAGGAAGGGTGGCGAACGAAAAACTCTATAAACCCAGCAAAATCTCCTTTTTGTGCAAACAAATTCATTAAAATCTAAAAACCTCCTCTCACATAGACATCTTAGAAAAAAAGAAGCACACATTGAGGCGCTAGATAGCTTCCTCGCTTTCAGAATCTTGATAGAGAAGTTGTAGGGCATCAGCCATATCAATTGTTTCCCACTTTCTGATCAATTCAACTGCTGATTTAGTTAACTGCACATTATCCTAAACATAAGAACAAGCCAGATCATTTACAAGCTTTATCAAGATAAATATTACCAGAGAAAGTGCATGGATTCAAAAAAAATCAACCAGCTTTTGAGCGCAGACAAATATCAATTGAAATGCATGAAAGCATCATTTAATTGCACAATTAACTAAACTGGATAAATTAAACAGTGGAGCGAATATAAAAAGGCATCCTTACACCCTGAAAAATATTAATTAGGGACTAGGGTGGTGTATTTTGTAAAAAAAATGTGCTCAATACAAGTTTCAAAGATATAGCATTCCTGCTAGATGGCAACCAACACTAAATTTGCAGGATGATGCGAAAAGGAAGAGCAGAGCACTAACATGCTTAACAAACATGATGCGGAAGGTCTTAATGAAGGCCTAGAGGCGCTATATAACTCTTACATAATGAAACACGAGAAATAACCTGTTTGATTGCTGAACTTTAATCAGGAAGAACAAAAATGAAGTGGGGCGAACAAAAATAAATTCAATTTCCTCTGAACCAAACAGAGTCTCAGAGATATGGCACTACGAGATTGACAGCTGAAGATTGCTAAATTTACAGGGAACTGCAAGAAACACTTACTTATATTTTTCTCCAAGCATAAAAGGTTAGTTCCTAAGTCCTACAGGTACTAAAATTCAGAAGGCAAACACCAACCTGTTTCCAACACCCACAATATATGTAACGACAGAGTAACTGGCACAACTGTCGATAAAAGAAATCCAAGCATTGGCAGATACCAAACGGGCCTTGTTCGTCAGGATGGAACTTCTGTAGGCAACATATGATACTATGATGTTCTGATAAAATCCGAGAGCAAGCAATTAACTAAAATCACAAAGTAACTTTCTGTAGAAAGGAATCTACCCAAGAAGTGAAGCTAGAATGTATATAATACCTTTGGTCCAATGGAGAAAAAAATAACAAGTCATTTGAAAACCAAGCACTGGCTGCTGTCGACCATGATCCTCAATATGAAGTTACGTGTGCAAGCATAATGGAAGGGATATATTCAAGCATCCCTTCATCTTGTCCTGTTGCAGGATCTTGATATGGAGTGAGGTAGAGGTGCAGGTACATACTTTCTAGTTTGAGCAAACGGTCCATTAAAGGAACCATTTGAATAACCTACAAAAGCACATCACAAACTAGTCATGGTCTCCCTCTCCCTGGTAAGCGTGTATTGAGATCTACTCCCTGTTAGAGTTAAACATGGTGGTATACGTGTACTTGTTAATTACAAGTGCGTGGATGAGTGTCCGTGTAGGACTTGGGTTGGCACCAAGTAGGATTAGCACTAGGACACCATATCATTCAGCCTACTGCTGCCAACACAAGTGGAGTGGGTGATTGGGTACCAAACACTGGTCCCACTGAGACGACCATAAGCATCTTTCAACAGCAGGCAACTGTTAAAACGAAAAGAAAAGAGTCTACAGCATTCCTGTTGATGCATAGTGTTTCAATTTATTTAGCTTATTAACTCGCAAGTTAGCAAGGACCGAAAATGCCACACTGTAACCACTAGCTCACACTGTAACCGCTATCACGGTGTACCAGGACTAGAACAAAAGCCAAACAGATTTCCGTTAAATGTAAAATACGCCTAGAATCATTACCTACTGATCTTGGTGGAGGTCATCTCCCGTTTTGAAAATTATCTCGGATGTTCGCCCATTTGAGGCACAATGGATATTAAGGCAATCTTGAAAATCTGTTAAGAGCAGAAACAACGGGTACATAATGAAAATCTACATTACAGGGAACGATAGAACTGATAGGAAGTGTCCAAAAAGGTATACTTTCATCATTTCATCTTCAAGCATGTCATATATACTGTAGTAGTATCGTCTTGCATATGCATGATCATAACAGACGTTTAAGTTTAGTATGCAGTAGCTATTTAACAAACAAAAAAACTGCTAAACAAGCTGTAGAAAGATAAAGCATACCATGGTTTACAATAAAGTGCGCCAGGCAAGAGTTGTCTGGGGTAAATAGCATTGCAATTCTTCATCATCCGCCCTTTCAAGTGGATAAAAAGATGATAGCTCAGAGGTTAAAATAGTAACTAAAAAATCTTCATGTGGATACGAAAGGGCCCTACTAACAGAAAAAGTTAAAATGCAGCAATTCATGTGAGGTGAAACTTTATGTGGTATACTATTTTGGCCAGTGACTTTTCGTCCTGGTATGCAGCAAAGCTGACGCGTCATGTCATTGGCAGCACCACTTGTACTATGATTTAGCTTTATGTGTGTCACGGATGCCAAACACTGCTTCCACTGACCCACATTTTACTCCAATACACAAGAAAGGTTTATCGTTTGTGTTGTTACAGCTTAGCATACAACATATGTTTCATTTTACTTAGTTTAACAGGCAAGTTTGCAAGGATTGGCGAATGAGCATTTAAAGACGGTATTTAAGTAACAAAGAAAATGTTGATCATGATAACCAAATGCGAACGTGGTCATGATCACATTCATTACAGAATTAACATAACAGATAAAGCATCCAGACGATACTTGCCTGAACTTTCAACGAAGAGCTTGCACTAACTAGAACAAGTAGCATTGCAATTCTTCATCATCAGCCCTTGCAAGTGTGCTTACACCGTAAACATAGAACTGTGCAGAAAAAGGTAAAAGTCAAGAGTAAAATATTTAGAACGGTGTAAGATGATAAACTGTCTCATCCTGGGTCAAACAGTCTAGATTACATTTTAGCAACCAAGACCTTCAGATAACTTCGCTTGGTAACAAAACTTACAAGAAGCAGTGCATGAGAAAGTTTTTGTATGTGTGCAGTTCCGTCACCTACGAGCACGTTCTGCAAGGCGACAGGCAATCTTGTGAATCAGAGGGCAAATGCCACCATCTACCCGTCAGTCCTCAAACTGGTAGATAACTTTAGTGAGGAAATCCACAAGTAGCACATATTTTTCTTAATCTCAAACTTTAGTGAGGAAACGCCAAGACGCCAAGTACAAAATGAATACATTTTCAAAAAGAGCATTGAAGCGAGATAAGCATGCCTAACACTAACAGATTGCGAAAACTGAATATACAGACTTGGCAAAAGGACGCGTGTCCTTTTCAGATCAACTGAAAGCATCATTTAGTTGCGGAACTAACTAAACTGGGCCAATTGATGATGCAAGCCAGATGAGATGATCATTTCAGAACAGACCACTAAGATGCTTGACAAACAGCATGTAATAAATAGAAAACTGGTCAGAAACAATAAACACCTAGTTGTGCTATATATATATATATATATATATATATATATATATATATATATATATATATATATATATATATATATATATATATATATGAAAATGGGTTAGTACTCCCTCCTAGGAGTACATACTCCTAGCCACGGGTCCTTGTTTTTCTATTCACGGGACATCAAGCGTTCACATCCGACTAACCCACCGTAGGTTTAAAAAAAAGAAAAAACTAACCCACCGTGGGGATCAGGTTAGCTCCGAATTATTAGGGATAAGTATACACTAATTTTTTAATTTGCTACTAGTCCCACACATTAGCCTTGGGCTCTGTTCCATCTTCCGAAACACATCGCCGTCGCGTCCTCACATATGAAACACCTCGGCGGTGGCGGTGGCGGCGGCGACTGCGACAAGATGCGGTTGTATTATCTGTTCGGTAAGAGCAACAACGATGAGAGAAACCACCCTTTGTCATCTGATCAGTCTGTGATCCTCATCATCGTTCAGCCTGGGCACGCCACGGTGTGATTGGGCCGAGCACCTGGCTGCCTGCCGAGGACCATATGTCAATCCCAGCGCCCAACATGCACATGAGACAGTACTCAACTCTGCGATTCCGACGCGTGCGTATCATACTCAATCGGTAAGATCTCTGCCTTACGTCAACGAATCAATCTATTCTATGCATGTACAATAATTAGAGGCATGTACAAACATCAAGCTAGATGCATCCATTTTTTTACTACAGTATTCGCCGGCGGGCGCCAATAGTTTGGAGTATAATGTTATTCGAACCAGAGGATCAAGAGATGGGCTACCAACATAATAGCATGAGATATGGGATCCAACTGCATTTTGTATTTTGTCGTAGAAAGACAGCATTTTGTATGAACACTTGAGTCAAGTCAATGATCCATCAATCTGCTAAAGGATTAACATCTTAATTTGGTTTTGCAGATTTGTTCATTGCTGCAAACACAAATTTGGTTTTGCAGACTTGTTCACCCAGTGGCATGCCCAACAATTCCCTCTCTTCTGGCCAAGCACACGTACATTTGATGGCAGAAGATGGGAAACACTCATAACACGGAAGCAGGACATATATAGCTTGTTCGATGCTACATAATGTACTACCGTATATGTACTTCTTATAAAAAATAGACGAGTATACTTATTTTGGTTTTGCAGATGCTACATAATGTTTGAAAAAGTCAGTATGTACTTCTTATAAAAAATGCAGTACATACTTCTTCCAAAAATTGTCAGTATATACTCGTTCAGAAAAACAATGGTATGTACAATAAAATCAATATGACTTCCTTCCAAAAAGTCAATATACACTGCTTAAAAAACCTGTATGTACTCTTTAAAAAGTCAGAACATATTCCATATAAAAATGCGCTATATATACTCCTTCAAAATAAAGTCAGATAAATATCTCAAGAAGAAATACTTAAAAGTGTTGTATATACTTCTTTAGGAATAGATAGTATCTAGTCCACGAAAATGAAAATTGCTTCTATAATATTTTTACTTTAGCGAGTATGACATACTCCTTTCGGTTATTAGTGTAATTAAGTTAAAACTTCTTTTGGATGAACAATATATAGTAATCCTTTGCATGATGATCAGGACATATACTTAGCCTCGTAGGACCCAAAGTAGAATATGCTCCATTAAAAGTAATTTCCCTGCGGATGTAGTTTACAATTAGAAAAAGTAGTATATCATTCAAAGAAGTAGTATATTCCTCAAAAGTGACGAAGCATATACTCTCATGTGAAACATGAAGTATAAACTCCCGCAAAAGATGTCGTGTTTGCTCTCCCATACAATACGAAGTTCCCCACAAATGTTGTTGTATACACTGACACGTAGAAATGAAGTACATACGTCCTCAAAAAGATCATACACACTCTCATAAAAAAAGAAGTATATACTTCGTATAAAATATTGTCTACACACACTAACAAAATATGAAGTATGTACTTCCTAGAAAATGTTGTATATACCTCTCACAAAAGATGAAGTATATACTTCATTAAGAATGGCGCCACCACAGAAGATGAAATATATATATATATACTCTCACACACACAAAAGATGAAGTATACACTTCCTGAATGAAATATGTAACATATGAAAAAAAAGTGTCATACTCTTGTGCGTACGAGAGAGAATATAGCCAACCAGCCGCTAACAACCACATCCGCCTCATTACAGATATTAGCATGCACACGCTCCTTCAATTTAGGGATTAGCTACGCCCTTCAAAATGAAACACGAAAAACAACAAGTTTGATTGCTGAACAGTGTCTCAAAGACCAAAAATGAAGCGGGTCACGCAAATAAGTTGAATTTTCTCTGAAGCAAACAGAGTCTCAGAGATGCAGCAGTACAACCTGTTTATTTTGCTAATTTACAGCACTTGAGAAGATTGCCGCAGTACAGCGAACTTGTGTATAGCCATTTGTAAGCACAAAAGGTTAACTCCTAAATCCTAGAGGTACTTGAATTCAGAAGGCAAGCACCAACCTGCTCCAATACGCATAATACAAGCAATGACCAAGTAACTGGTACAACATTCTTTCTATAAATATAATTCCAAGCCTTGACAATTAGACCAAAAGAAGCATCTTCGTCAGGGTGGAACTTTTGTAGGTAACTTATATACTAGTGTGATGATGTTGTAATAAAATCCAAGAAGAAGCAATTAATTTAATTCACACTCCTTGTCATCAGAGCTCAACAACACATTCCCTCCTTATCCTTGTCCACAGCAATAATCGAGGCAAGACTGTCGGGCGGATCCACAAATGTGAAGGAGCCGCTCAATCTCACCTCGCTCCGCGAGAACCTAGATTTGGACAGGGGAGGGGAGTGGAGTGGAGGAAGGAGTGGGTGCCTTGAGCTTGGAGGACGCACAAGGTGAGGGGGGAGGCCGGTGCCGCGAGACAGGAAGAAGCTGGGCTCGTCGCTATCGCTGCTGCTGCTGGCCGCCGCCGCCGCCTCGCTGGTACTGCTGATATCGGTCCATAGACGGACGGCAGGCGGTGACGCGGGGCTGGGCTGGGCTTTATGATTTGGGAGAGTGAGAAAATTCTTGGCCCGCTTTCCTTCCTCCCAGATTCGAAATGTGCCTCCCTTTTCTTTCTTTTTATTTTATTTAAATTAAAAACATCATTGCTCCGAGTTTGGACCCTTTTTGGATTGCAGGAATTTTAAAGGAATTTTGGAGGATTGGAATCATAAGGATTTCTCCTATACAAACCCTTTGGATCATAGGACCGAGCCTACCAAATTCATATGAACCCTTGGAATGCTAAGAGCGCCGATTACAATGCAGCAGAGATCTTATGTATAAACAAGCATGAATATGCATCGATAGGACCGTCGTTTTTAATGTGAAGTTTATGGTCAAACTTTTCTTGCTTTCATCTACGGACCGTTCTGATTCATCCACTAATCATACTGTTTGCAGAGCTATGCGGGGAGGCCCACGACAGAGCAGTCACTGGGCATCGCGCTTGGTGACAAACATCATGCCACAGCGGTTAGAACCAAGTACATGTTACCCTGACCTTTTTGTTTTCCTCCAATATCTCAGACATGCTGAAGCTAAAGAGGTAAGAAAATCTGAATTCATCTCGCGCTCTGACATCCTAAGACTGGCTGGGCGTATATATAAAAACAGTTGTGAGCATAAGATGTGTGTTGAAAAAGTCATCCAGGAGGTGTTTATCGTGTCTCTGATTAGAATGCAGAATCACGTGATCATCTATTCCACTTTGATGCAGCTTTTGCCTCCGGTCGTTTCAGTAAGAAATGAAGTGAACAGAAATATGCATTCTTTTTAGTCCTATTTTTAGGGAAGGTCATGTCAAATTTTTTCTTAGTTCTAAAATATCGTTTTGCTCTACCCCGTAGGCGACCATGGTCCGCACGATGACCGAAGGCATCGTGAATAGGTTTTTGAGCTCCGCGAAGGCCGAGATGCTTCAAAAGAACGAGACGGAGATAAGATGTCCGTGTCGAAGATGCAAGCTGAAGAGCCTTATTGCAGACCCGGATTCCGGGCAGGTGCGGGACCACCTGCTCTTGCGTGGTTTCATGGATGGCTATCGGTGGCAAGGTGATGAAGATGACTATGAAGTCGTCCATGGGGCCGGGCAAGAAATGAGGAAGGGCAACAAGACAAGTACCACCGGCGGCGAGGGCGGGCGAGAAGACGAAGAATCTCCGGGACATGATCACGACGGTGATGTGTGTACAGTCATCATGTAGAAGATGTCGTACATGATGATGAGGAAGATCAAGACGAAGGGCATGATCATGAAGATGAAGATGCCGGAGCAGACGACGATGGAGGCTGGGTGCAGGACCCTCATATTCAAGAGCTGCTTCTCAAGCAGACGGATAACGCAAGAGCTGCCGCCGAGAGAAAGCCAAGCTGGATCAACTGAAGATAGACGCGGTTACTCCATTGTATGAAGGATGCAGGCCCGAGGATACCCGCCTGAAAGTAACGCTCATGGCTCTGGAGATGAAGGTAAAACACAAAATGACCGACGCATGCTTCGACGAGAACATGTCATTCTGGCACGAAGGTCTTCCCAAGGGGAACAAGTGCCCGACCAGTTTCGAGGAGGCGAAGAAAATCATGTGTCCTCTGGATTTACCGCACGTGAAATACCATGTGTGCATGAACAATTGCATCATTTATCGGGACGAGCACGCGGCGTCTACCATATGTCTGGTGTGCGGCGTCACTCGATACAAGAAGAGGAAGAAAGCTCCTCGAAAATCGGTGTGGTACTTTCCGATCACTCCAAGATAGACTACACAGATGTCAAGAAAGTTCTTGATGATGTTCTCCCCGGCGCCAAATCTGGAGGCACCTTCACCAGGGCAGTTCGTAAGTACGGCAAGCACATGTTCTCACACAATACGAAGTTCTGCTGCGTCAAGCAGCCGCCTGGCAGTCAGAAGGATGCCTACTACGCCCTCCATCACATGTGGGCGATCGTAAGGGACCATCATCAACTTCTGCTACCAGATAATCTCAAGATTGGGCCGCGAGCTTGTCGGCAGTCCAGGACGCGGACCTCAGACAAGAATTCTTTCGCATCCAGTCGGAGTTTGCGGACATCATCCATCAAGATGTCCTTCATACCTCGGGGCAGTTCTTCCTCAGATATCAACCGTCCAACAGTGAGATAGATGAAACGCTACAAATGCAGGGTGACAACAACCGCGATTTCATGACCATCACGACAGACGGCGGCTTCATCCACGCTCCTGTCCGATGAGTCGAGTCGAAAGTAGTGATGTGTATTTCAGAAACATTGATTGGCTCATGTTGTAATTATACTTTAATGAATTCGTATGTCTCTTTGGTTTGGACAGTCGTTCAACTTAGATGTAATCGATGCTATTTATTAGTAGGACCATGAATCGTGCTATTAATGTCTTGCTTTTCTCTTCCAATCCTTTTGTTGCATACTTACATATTGCTTGTGTATTGTCTGTTGTTTGGCTTGTGCATAGAGATGCCGTCGTATGTCGTGTACAAGGGTAAGGTTCCCGGAGTCTACGACGATTGGGAGGAGTGTCGGAGACAGGTTCACCGTTTCAGCGGTAACAGTTACAAAGGGTACACCACTAGGGCGGAGGCTGAATCTAGATACGCCCGCTATCTAGCGGGAGAGAGGAGGGAGCGTTGGAGGAACCGGATGAAGACCAGTTTGATCGCGATGATGCTTATCGTGATGACCACAGCTCTCTTCTATGTGATGGTAGTTTAGATGATCGATATCGACTTGTAATGTGAAGACAAACTCGATACTCGCGGTCTTGAGACTTGTAATGTTTTATCTTTGTTCGGTCTTTTGAATTCGGATACTAATATGATGAATTGTATTCGGAGACTAATCTTCTATTGTATTCGATGAATCTGATGTTGCTGTGTGCTGCTGTCTATA
>JAHIAM010000944.1:0-40764 GCA_021605205.1 Aegilops longissima
GCCTTGGCGCGACTAACTTTTCTGCAGGTCGACCTTCCTCATGGACACCACGTGCATCATCTACTTCCACACGTTCTACTACACCGCACCTCCGTCACCTGCCACCTCCAACCGTGATACAAGAAAGGTGCACAACCACCACTATCGCCAAGAGTACACCGCTGGGCCTACACAGAGGTCTTCTTCTTCCATGGAGTCAATAGGGCACACAACTGATATTATTTGTCGTCGTTGTAAGGAAAGAGGACATTTTGCGAGAGAATGCCAATCTCAGCGTGTGATGATTGCTACCGAGGATGGTGGGTATGAGTCGCTCATGACTATGATGAAGAGACTTTGGCTCTTATTACACATGAAGAACACAAAGTGGAGATGATTACGATCATGAGACGCAATACATGGCTGTCAAGATGCCGACAGTATGAATGTTTAGTTGCTCAACGTGTTTTGAGTGTGCAGGTTACACAAGCTGAGCAAAATCAGAGGCATAACTTGTTCCATACAAAGGAGTTGTGAAGGAACGTTCTATTCAGCGCCATCATAGATGGAGGAGCTGCAACAACTTGGCTAGCATGGATATGGTGGAGAAGCTTTCTCTCACCACAAGACCACATCCACATCCTTACTACATCCAATGATTCAACAACAGCGGCAAGGTTAAGGTAACACGATCTGCTCGTGTGTATTTTAGTATCTCTACATATGCTGATTATGTTGATTGTGATGTGGTACCTATGCAAGCATGTTCCTTATTACTTGGTAGACCATGGCAATTTGATAAAATTCTGTACACCATGGTAGAAACAATCAGATACTCTTGTTCACAAGGATAAAAATATTACTTTGCTTCCTATGACTCCTGATTCCATTTTGAAAGATGATATTAATAGAGCTAATAAAGCAAAACAGGAGAAAATAGGAGTGAAAATCAGATTGTGGCAAAAGAATTTGAGCAACAAATGAAGCCTAATAATAAATCATCTAATGTTGCTTCTGAAATTAAACTGAAAAGTGCATGTTTATTTGCCACCAAATCTGATATTGATGAGCTAGATTCTAGCAAATCTGTTTGCTATGCTTTTGTGTGCAAAGAGGCATTATTTTCATTCGAGGACGTGCCTTCCTCTTTGCCCCTCGCTGTCACTAACATTTTGCGGGAGTTCACGACGCCTTCCCACAAGATGTGCCACCGGATTACCACCTATTCGAGGGATTGAGCATCAAATTGACTTAATTCCCGTGCATCGCTACCCAACCGTGCACCATACCGCACCAATCCAGAGGAGACGAAGGAGATTATGCGTCAAGCATGTGAACTGCTCGACAAAGGTTATATACGCGAATCTCTTAGTCCTTGTGCTGTTCTATTATACTAGTGCCTAAAAAGGATGGTACGTCGCGTATGTGTGTTGATTGTAGAGGCATTAATAATATTACTATTCGTTATCGTTATCCTATTCCTAGGCTAGATGATATGCTTGATGAATTGAGTGGCTCTACAATATTCTCCAAAGTTGATTTATGAGTGGATACCATCAAATTCGTATGAAATTGGGAGATGAATGGAAAACAGCATTTAAAACTAAGTTTGGATTATATGAGTGGTTAGTCATGCCTTTTGGGTTAACTAATGCACCTCGTACTTTCATGAGATTAATGAACGAAGTTTTACATGCTTTCATTGGACGATTTGTGGTAGTTTACTTTGATGATATACTGATTTATAGCAAATCTTTGGAAGAACATTTGGAACATTTACGTGTTGTTTTTAGTGCTCTACGTGATGCACGTTTGTTTGGTAACCTTGGGAAGTGCACCTTTTGCACCGACCGAGTATCTTTTCTTGGCTATGTTGTTACTCCACAGGGAATTGAAGTTGATAAAGCCAAGATTGAAGCTATTGAGAGTTGGCCGCAGCCCAAAACGGTCACACATGTGAGGAGTTTTCTTGGACTCGCTGGTTTCTATAGGCGTTTTGTGAGAGACTTTAGCACCATTGCTGCACCTCTCAATGAGCTTACAAAGAAGGATGTGCCTTTTGTTTGGGGTACCGCACAGGAAGAAACCTTCACGGTATTGAAAGATAAGTTGACACATGCCCTTTACTCCAACTTCCCGACTTTAATAAGACTTTTGAGCTTGAATGTGATGCTAGTGGAATTGGATTAGAGGTGTGTTATTACAAGATGGCAAACCTGTTGCATACTTTTCTGAAAAATTGAGTGGGCCTAGTCTGAACTATTCTACTTATGACAAAGAATTATATGCTCTTGTTCGGACTTTAGAGACATGGCAACATTATTTATGGCCCAAAGAATTTGTTATACATTCTGATCATGAATCTTTGAAACATATTAAAAGTCAAGCTAAACTAAATCGTAGACATGCTAAATGGGTTGAATTCATTGAGACTTTCCCTTATGTCATTAAACACAAGAAGGGTAAAGAAAATGTTATTCTTGATGCTTTGTCTCGTCGATATACTATGCTTTCACAACTTGACTTCAAAATATTTGGTTTGGAGACCATCAAAGATCAATATGTGCATGATGCTGATTTTAAAGATGTAATGCAGAATTGTAAAGAAGGAAGAACATGGAACAAGTTCGTTATTAATGATGGTTTTGTGTTCGTGCTAACAAGCTATGCATTCCTGCTAGCTCTGTTCGTCTTTTGTTGTTGCAGGAGGCGATGGAGGAGGATTAATGGGACACTTTGGCGCCAAGAAGACGGAGGATATACTTGCTACACATTTCTTTTGGCCAAAGATGAGACGGATGTTGAGCGTTTTGTTGCTCGCTGCACTACATGTCAAAAAGCTAAGTCACGACTCAATCCTCATGGTTTATATATGCCTTTGTCTGTGCCTAGTGTTCCTTGGGAGGATATATCTATGGACTTTGTTTTAGGTTTACCTCGAACAAAGAAGGGGAGGGATAGCATATTTGTTGTCATGGATAGATTCTCGAAAATGGCACACTTTATACCATGTCATAAAAGCGATGATGCTGTTAACGTTGCTGATTTGTTCTTTCGTGAAATTATTCGCTTGCATGGTGTGCCAAATACTATTGTTTCAGATCGTGATACTAAATTTCTTAGCCACTTTTGGAGATGTTTATGGGCTAAGTTGGGGACTAAACTGCTTTTAGTACTACTTGTCACCCCAAACCGATGGACAAACTGAAGTAGTCAATAGAACATTTTCTACTATGCTTAGGGCTGTTTTGAAGAATAATAAGAAAATGTGGGAAGAATGCTTGCCTCATATTGAATTTTCTTATAATCGTTCATTACATTCTACTACTAAGATGTGCCCTTTTGAAATTGTGTATGGCTTCCTACCTCGTGCACCTATTGATTTGTTGCCTCTTCCATCTTCGGAGAAGGTTAATTTTGATGCTAAAGAACGTGCTGAATTGATTTTAAAAATGCATGAGTTAACTAAGGAAAACATTGAGCGTATGAATGCTAAATATAAACTTGTTGGAGATAAGGGTAGAAAACATGTTGTCTTTGCACCGGAGATCTTGTTTGGTTACATTTGCGTAAGGATAGGTTTCCTAATTTGCAAATCAAAGCTAATGCCACGTGCTGATGGTCCATTTAAGGTGTTAGAGAAAATAAATGATAATGCATATAAACTTGAGCTGCCTGCAGATTTTGGGGTTAGTCCCACTTTTAACATTGCAGATTTGAAGCCTTATTTGGGTGAGGAAGATGAGCTCGCCGAGGACGACTTCATTTCAAGAAGGGAGGATGATGAGGACATCAATACCATTGTTACACCCACAGCCCCTGCTGCTATACATCTTGGACCAATTACTAGAGCTCACAAGACGCCAATTGAATTATCGTACTTTCGCTTCGGGTAACGATTCCAATGTTCATGAGAATATGATGCTACCTAAATTGGATACATTTGTTTTGCTTACAAATGAAGGGCCTACCATGGACAAGAAAGATGAACCTTGGAGCAAGTTCAAGCATGGAGATGTTGGCATGCTAGGGGAACAAGAACGGAGTTACAAGTGATGATTCCAGGACTTTGAAGCCACCCTAATGAGAGCATGAGGCCTTGGACGAAATATACAAGATGCCACTTCATAATATTCGTCCAGAGGCTATTCTAGGTGCTGCGTCACCTTATTATTGGGCCAGGCCCATGTAATTTCGAAATACTTAAGTATAGGCTGTTTTAGAGTCCGTATGTGTGGGGAAACAAGAGTTGGGGTTGGTTTCGACCCCTCCCTCAAGGGCCACGAAATTCCTCCTCTTCCTCCATATATACAGCCCTTAGGGCGTCGCTTAGACTTTGGGTTTTGTTTAGATTAAAAGTTCGCCATAGCTGCAACTTCGCGTGCATTTCGCTTGTGTTCAACGACTGCATAAAGCGCCACAGTAACCCCACCTTGATCAATAAAGCTTTCATCTTATATTCGCAATATCCAGATTGCAATCTCAGTTTCTTGCTTGTTCTTCGCTTGCTTGCAGGAAATGCCCTCGTGGTCGTTGATCGTGTTCGGCGTGGTCAATAACCTCTCGGAGTTGGTTTAGCGATTGCTAAGGCGCCGCTTCCTCAAGACGTCAGTAGTCGGATCGTCAAAGTCGACTTCCTCCAAAGCGAAAACCAACATCTCATCGAAAGACGGACACCTTGCCTCTATCAAGATGCACCAATTTTGAAAGAGACTAGGACCGTATGCTCAACTCAGATAGTGCCGAGTCACTTAGCCATTGAACCTTGTAGGGATGCGGTGCTTCCTCTTGACCAATTGTAGCTTGGAGCATAGTTCTTCACTTGCCAAGTTGTGGCAACTACCTCCATCGATGATGACCTTGATGGACCGCCCATTGATGCCGGCTTTTGTGTGGAAGATGTGGCATCGTTGGTCTTCTTCTTGTTGATGTTGAAGAGTCAAGACCTTGGAGACAACGAGAGGGGCTCAATCCTCATCACAAAAGACTTGATCATCTTCATCTTCATTCACTTGCGGTGCATGGCCACTTGCTCAAGAGCTTCCATCTCCTCTTCACTCATGGAGTCATATGTGCCATCGTCGTTGAGGATCATGGTGCGCTTGTTGGTGCATTCAGATGACTTGTGGCTCGGCCACCGCAAGTGAAACACTTGAAGGAGCTTGTCTTGATGGTCTCATCGGTCGGAGTAGAGGATGAAGCACGCGGCTTGAGGTTGTTTGTAGTAGGAGGAGGACGACTTGAACTTGTCAAGTTTTCTCGTAACTTGACTTGTCGTCGTTTCTTGAAGAAAGCTTGGTTGATGTAGATGTTGGAGGAGTCGTTGAAGGTTGGTTGTTGGAGAAGCCGTGAGGTCGTGGATGAGTACTTGGCGCATTTGAAGTCATCTTGCACTTCATGCCCGCCTTTGTAGCTTGATGCACGAGCTCAATGAGAGATGAGTATGGTTGGAAGTCGGCGATCTTCTTGATGGGATGATTGAGTCCATTCAAGAAACGTGCCATAGTTTGCTCATCGCCTTCCTTGACATTGGCTCGAATCATGGCTATCTCCATTTCCTTGTAGTATTCTTCAACACTCTTTGTTCCTTGCTTGAGTAGTTGGAGTTTCTTGAAGAGGTCACGGTTGTAGTAGGTTGGCACAAACGTGCTCGCATGACATCCTTCATTTGAGCCCAAGTGGTGATTGGAGGTTCACCTCTTGCTTGTCGTCTCTCAATGATTTGTTCCCACCATATGAGCACATAGTCTTGGAACTCAAGTGATGCCATTGCGATTTTCTTTGCTTCATCGTAGTTGTGCAAGCGGAAGATTTTGTCAACCTTCAATGCCCATGAGAGGTAGTCTTCGGGGTCATTGCTTCCATTGAACTTGGGCATGGTGAATTTTAGCTTGCGTGAGCGCTGCTCTTCATTGTGTTGTTGGCGATGTTGATGATGACGCCCTTGACGTGGAATGTACTCGTCTTCATGTTGCTCTTGGCGCGGAGGAAGACCATGATCAACTTGCTCTTGTTGATCTTGAGGTTGAGGTGGAGCTTGACGAGCTTGTGGAGGAGCTTGAGGAACTTGACGTTGTACATGAGGTTGGTAGTTCCTCTCTTGGATTTCTTCTCAAGGGCTTCCTCTTGATTGCGCCTGTCGCGATTGCGGTTGGCGAAGGCTCTACTTGATTCTTGAAGGGCACGTTGCGCCTCAAGAGCTTGCGCTTCACGTTGTTGTTGTTGAAGACGTTGAGCCTTGGCGCCTTGTTCGTCTTGGTGTAGACGCGCTCGCTCCTCCTCTTGTCGGGCGCATTTAAGACGTTGTCGTTTTGAGCTTTGGCAAAAGCCTCTTGGTTTGATTGAGGACGAGGAACTTGATCATCAACTTGCTCTTGTGAATGCTTGTCATGTAGCGGGTTGCGAGATGCATGACGGTCTTGACGAGCGGCACGACGAAGAGTGTTCGAAGTAGGTGTACTTGAATCGTAGAAGGTGTCGTCGGAGTGTCGACTCGAGCGGCTCCGTCTTGATGATGAATGATGCGGAGCATCCCACGATCATCCCCATGCATCCACAACCGTCTCATCAAGAGCCAAGAGGACCCATGACTAGAGCACGAGCTCGAGCTCTCGAGACCGAGTTGACTTCTCTCCTTAGTGAAATATCATATGACCCTCTCAAGACATGGCTACTACCTCAATCCGAATGTTGTGCATGCTTAGGTACCAAGGAACCAACCTAGAGAAGCTACAGCCCAAGATGGACACCAAGAGCAAGAGGAGGAGCTGCAGAGTTCAGAGGGAGCGGTACTACCGCTCAAGCCAAGCGGTATTATCACCAATGAGCGGTACTATCGCCCAATGAGCGGTACTACCGCCAAGCCAAGCTGTACTACCATCGAGCCGAGCCAAGCGGTACTACCGCTCTCCATCCGCCTACTTCCGCAAAACCCGACACACTCCAGAATCGAACAGGCGTCAGAGCGGTATTATCACCACCAAGCGGTAGATATCACTGAAAGCGGTACTATACTCAGAGAACGGTATACCGCCCCTGCTGTGTGTAGCGTTTGGGCCGAGGCCCATGTACTGCTTTCGCTTCTAACTTACCCCTTGGAGGTCCTAGACTATAAATAGACCCTCCCTCATCCTTTCTAGGGTTAGCTTAGGTTTAGCTCATGTTTGTGTGAGAGCCTTTGCTCATCCACTTGGCTACTTCTCCTCGAGCTCAGGACCTCTTCGGAGAAGATCCCCAAGCGGATTCAAGACCCCTTCTAGGGTGGACCCCATCAAGACCTCCTCTCGGAGAAGAACGGCTACCGCTTGTATCGTACCTTTGTTGACCTTGAATCATGTATCTCCTTTGTGTTCATCGATCTAGCACTTGTGTGATTGATCTCTTGTCGGTTGAGTGAATTCTCTCGCTTTTCCCGTGTTTCCCTCTTGTTCTTCCGCTGTTCTTCGTGATTCACCGTAGGTTCCGCTCCAACGTGAAAGATCGCCCACGAGGGTTCCGCCCTACATCATCTATGGTATCGAGCCACGCTGATCACGTTATTGGAGCCCCTACCTCTTTTTCTAGCTTGATTTTGTTGTTTTTGTCCTAATTCAAAATTCCCACAAAAATAGCCCCAAATTTTTTTGTGATTTGTTAGTGTGATGAAATTTTGTTGATTTTGATCCGTGGATTTGCTTGGTTTCGAGTCGATCTAGCATCTCTCCAAGTTTCACCTCTTTCCATCCACAAAATCCATCGAATTTTGACCCCGAAATCACCCATTTCCGCCCCAAAATCGCGCAACGATTCGAACAATCGAGAAAATCCCGACACGAGCGGAACTACCGCCCTCCTAGCGGTACTACCGCTGAGAGCGGTACTACCGCCCTCCTAGCGGTACTACCGCTGAGAACGGCACTACCGCCGGGCCCCGTTTCAGCCGAAATAGTCGAAAAATCCCGACACGAGCGGTACTACCGCCCTCCCCAGCGGTACTACCGCCCTGGCCAGTTTCAGCCTTCCGACTTTCACCATTTTCATCATAACTTTTCACTCCGAACTCCGATTTGAGTGTTCTTTGGCTCGTTTTGAAGCTATCGACGTGCCCGAAGTCCTCACCTTGGTTTCACCACCTTTTGACACCATCAAATTTTCCGAACATCGGCATCTTTGCCTAGGGCTTAAACCACATCATCCGCTATACCACCTCCACTTTCCGCTACCACATTGTTGCTTTTGGTCTTTGAGAATTTGAGTTGTGGTTCCCGTGTCCTATTGTGTTTCGGCTATATAGGTACGGTTCGACATCAACATCACCACCGCTCATCTTCGCCAAGGACTCATCATCGTCAAGGACGGTAACCTCGACGACATCTTTGTCATCTCTCGCAATTGCATTGATAACCACATAGCCTTACTTTTGCGTTGCTTACCCATCGAGACTAGCCATTGAGTATTGCCGCAACGTGACTTGTGCACCTTAGTGATCATACTCCATAGCATACATAGCATACCATAGTGGTGCATATCTTGAGATCAACTTGTGTGTCACAATGTTGTCATAGCATACACAATTGCTATCTTGGTTCGTGAAGTTGGCATAAGAAAAGAGCTCAAAAGTGAAAGAGCCACCCAAGCTTTTAAGCAAAGAGGAAAGATAAGCAAAGAGCTTATAAACAAGAACCATAGCATCATACATCTTTAAGATTGTCATATCCGATCATCTTGGATCATAGCACCGAAATATCATACATATAGCATACTTGGGATAGAGATCGTTGCATTTTTGCCTAATAGGTTGTGCACAAGTTCGCAGATCCGCCTTTTGTGCAATCGTATAGCGCTCTCTAGTATTGTGCAACAAGAGCATTCTCGTGGTTTCCACATTTTGGCTCACTTTTGGTTTGCACAATCCCACTTATCTATTTGTGTGTGTGTTTCCGTGTACCACTACTTGCTTGGTCTACTTGTTACATTTGCGAATTTGCGAATCTTTTTCAACTTTATTGAGTCTCACTTACAATTGCATCAAATTTTGTGCCACCATCCTAACCGAGCTCCACCATAAGCTTTTATTTGTGTAGGTGTGAGAACCGACAAGAATCGGTACCAAGAGTGCTATTTCATTGTCCGCATTTGAGTGAACTTGATTCATTTTCAACATCGGTCAAAGGTACATTGGTATAAGTTCTTTCCGCTCTACCACTCACATCTTGTTTGGAATGATGGATAGGCCAAGTTCTTCTACCAACCCACTCTTCATCGAGCAAGACGACGACATGTCCTCACACGTCACCAAGAGCCACCTCTTTGGTGCACAACGAGCGTTGCACCAAGAACAACAAGCAATGAGCGATCAGATCGACAACCTCGCCACCGACTTGCGACTCTCACGAGCAACGACAAGAGACTACTTCGACAACAAGTTCGAGGCTCACAAGGAAGAGAATGATGCAAGAATGGACGAGATCCCGCTGATGAGAACACGCATCATTCCACTTCTTCATCATCAAGACGGAGCCGCCGAGTCGACATTCCGACGACACCTTCTACGACTCAAGTACACCGTCATTGAACACTCTTCGACGAGCCGCACAAGGCCAAGACCGCTATGCATCTCGCAACCCGCTACATGACAAGCATTCACAAGAGCAAGTTGATGATCAAGTTCCTCGTCCTCAATCAAACCAAGAGGCTTTTGCTCAAGCCCAAGAACGACAACGCCTTCGCCGCCAACAAGAGGAAGAAAGAGCACGCCGTCACCAAGACGAACAAGACGCCAAGGCTCAACGCCTTCAACAACAACAACGTGAAGCGCAAGCTCTTGAGGCGCAACGCGCCCTTCAAGAATCAAGTAGAGCCTTCGCCAACCGCAATCGCGAACGGCGCAATCAAGAGGAAGCCCTTCGAGAAGAAATCCAAGAGAGGAACTACCAACCTCATGTACAACGCCAAGTTCCTCAAGCTCCTCCACAAGCTCGCCAAGCTCCACCTCAACATCAAGTTCAACAAGAGCAAGTTGATCATGGTCTTCCTCCACGCCAAGAGCAACATGAAGACGAGTACATTCCACGCCAAGGACGCCATCATCAACATCGCCAACAACACAATGAAGAGCAACGCCACGGCAAGCTAAAATTCACCATGCCAAAGTTCAATGGAAGCAATGACCCCGAAGACTACCTCTCATGGGCATTGAAGGTTGACAAAATCTTCCGTTTGCACAACTACGATGAAGCGAAGAAAATCGCTATGGCATCACTTGAGTTCCAAGATTATGTGCTCATATGGTGGGAACAAATCATTGAGCGATGACAAGCAAGAGGTGAACCTCCAATCACCACTTGGGCTCAAATGAAGGATGTCATGCGAGCACGTTTTGTGCCAACCTACTACAACCGTGACCTCTTCAAGAAACTCCAACTACTCAAGCAAGGAACAAAGAGCGTTGAAGAATACTACAAGGAGATGGAGATAGCCATGATTCGAGCCAATGTCAAGGAAGATGATGAGCAAACTATGGCACGCTTCTTGAACGGACTCAATCATCCCATCAAGAAGATCGCCGACTTCCAACCATACTCATCCCTCATTGAGCTCAGACATCAAGCTACAAAGGCGGAACGCCAAGTACAAGATGACTTCTGGCACGCCAAGTACTCATCCAAGACCCACGGCTTCTCCAACAACCAAGCTTCAACGACTCCTCCAACATCTACATCAACCAAGCTTTCTTCAAGAAACGACGACAAGTCAAGTTACAAGAAGACATCGACAAGTTCAAGTCGTCCTCCTCCTACTACAAGCAACCTCAAGCCGCGGCTTCATCCTCTACTCGACCGATGAGACAATCAAGACAAGCTCCTTCAAGTGTTTCACTTGCGGCGGCCGAGGCCACAAGTCGACGAATGCACCAACAAGCGCACCATGATCCTCAACGACGATGGCACATATGACTCCATGAGTGAAGAGGAAATGGAAGCCCTTGAGCAAGTGGCCATGCACCGCAAGTGAATGAAGATGAAGATGATCAAGTCTTTTGTGATGAGGATTCGAGCCCCGCTCTCGTTGTCTCCAAGGTCTTGACTCTTCAACATCAACAAGAAGAAGACCAACGATGCCACATCTTTCACACAAAAGCCGGCATCAATGGACGGTCCATCAAGGTCATCATCGATGGAGGTTGTTGCCACAACTTGGCAAGTGAAGAACTATGCTCCAAGCTACAATTGGTCAAGAGGAAGCACCCACACGCCTACAAGGTTCAATGGCTAAGTGACTCCAGCACTATACGAGTCGAGCATACGGTCCAAGTCTCCTTCAAAATTGGTGCTTATGAAGACACTTTGGAGTGTGATGTGGTCCCAATGACCGTTTGCCACCTCCTTCTTGGTCGACCATGGCAATTCGACCGTGGTGTCATCCACAATGGGCGAACCAATCACTATAGCTTCAAGATGAAAGGGAAGGAGTATGTGCTACGACCTATGTCTCCTAGTCAAGTGATAGCCGACAAGCAAGCCACACATCATAGAGAAAAGAGTGAGAAAGTGATCCACCCAAAAGTGAGTGAGAGCCACAAGCCAAATTTGAGAGACTCTTCGCCTAGAGAGAAAAACCTCATTCTATTTGCCACCAAAAGTGAGATGAGAGACGTGTGTGAGCACCCATCGAGTGTGATGCACTTTGTCCTTGTGTGCAAGGATGGAGAACCAAAAACTAACACCATTCACGAGCTACCTTTGGTGTTTCAATCTCTTTTGCAGGAATTTCAAGATGTTTTCCCCGATGAGCTACCTCCGGGTCTACCTCCTCTTCGAGGCATTGAGCATCGAATCGACCTCATCCCCGGAGCGCCGCTACCAAACAAAGCTCCATACCGAGTCAATCCGAAGAAACCAAGGATATTCAACGGCAAGTACAACAACTCATCGACAACGGTCATGTACGTGAAAGCCTAAGCCCTTGTGCCGCTCCGTTATTCTTGTGCCTAAGCCCGATGGAAGTTTCCGCTTGTGTTCCGATTGTAGACCTATCAATGCTATTACTGCTCGATATAGGCATCCCATTCCTCGCTTAGATGACATGCTTGATGAACTTAGTGGAGCCAACTTTTCTCAAAATTGATCTTAAAAGTGGCTATTATCAAACACGCATACAAGAGGGTGATGAATGGAAAACTGCTTTCAAAACCAAATTTGGTTTATATGAGTGGTTAGTGATGCCTATGGGTCTTTCGAAGCTCCTGTACTTTTGTGCGCCTTATGCATCATGTGCTTCATCCTTATATTGGAGTCTTTGTTGTGGTTTAGTTTGATGATATTCTTGTGTTTAGCAAAACCATGAAAGAGCATATTAACCATGTTAAATCTGTGTTGCAAACTCTTCGCAAGGAAAGTACTTATGCAAACTTGAAAAAATGCACTTTTGGCGTTGACAAAGTGGTTTTCTTGGGATTTGTTGTCTCTTCAAAAGGTGTTCATGTTGATGAAACTAAAATTGAAGCAATTAAAACTTGGCCCCAACCAACCAATTTGCAACAAGTGCGAAGTTTTCTTGGTCTTGCGGGTTTCTATCGTCGCTTTGTGAAAGATTTTAGCACAATTGCCGCTCCTTTGCATGCTTTGAGCAAGAAGAATACTCCCTTTGTTTGGGGAACTTTGCAATCAACCGCTTTTGATGAGCTCAAGTCTTTGCTTACTCATGCTCCGATTCTTGCTTTGCCCAATTTTGACAAAACTTTTGAGGTTCATTGTGATGCAAGTGGTACCGAATTGGCGGAGTTTTGATGCAAGAAAGACGAGCCATTGCTTATTTTAGTGAAAAACTCCGTGCTCAACTTAATTATCCCATCTATGACAAAGAATTGTATGCTTTAGTGCGTGTGCTACATGTTTGGGAACATTACCTTAGACCGCATGAGTTTGTCATCCATACCGATCATGAAACGCTTAAGTACCTCAAAGGTCAAACTAAATTGAACAAGCATCATGCCAAATGGAGTGAATTCATTGAATCTTTTCCTTATGTGATCAAGTACATTAAGGGTAAAGAAAATGTAGTTGCCGACGCGCTTTCACGCACAAACATGCTTGTCACTCAACTTGAGTTGAATGTTATTGGTTTTGAGCATATAAAAGACTTGTATGAGCATGATCCATCTTTTGCTTCTCCTTATGCTAAGTGTTTGACGACACGCCTTGGGAACAATATTACATCAAGGATGGTTACCTTATGAGAGCTAACAAACTTTGCATTCCCTAGTCTTCTCTTCGCTTGCTCCTTTTGCAAGAGGCTCATGGAGGCGGCCTCATGGGACACTTTGGACGCGACAAGACATTCGCCGACTCTCCAACAACTACTTTTGGCCCAAGATGTTCATGACGCCTCACGCTTCACTAACCGATGCTACACATGTCGCAAAGCTAAGTCTAAAGCTCAATCTCATGGTCTTTACATGCCTCTTCCTATTCCATATCAACCATGGGAAGACATTAGTATGGATTTTGTACTTGGTTTGCCTAGGACTCAAAATGGCAAGGATTCCGCTTTGTTGTTGTGGATAGATTTTCTAAAATGGCACATTTCATTCCTTGCAACAAGATAGACGATGCTTCACATGTTGCAAATCTCTTTGTAGGGAAATCTTGCGACTCCATGGCGTAACAAAGACAATCGCCTCCGATCGTGACGCCAAGTTCTTGAGTTACTTTTGAAGACCCTATGTGCCAAGCTCGAATCAAGCTCTTGTTCTCCTCGCATACCATCCTCAAACCGATGGCCAAACGGAGGTGACGAACCGCACACTATCCACTCTACTTCGTGTCTTGATCAAGAAGAACATCAAGGAGTGGGAAGCATGTCTACCCATCGCCGAGTACGCCTACAATCGCAAGACATTCAACTACCGCAAGTCCCCTTCGAGGTCGCTTCACGGTTTCAACCCGTTGTCCCCATTGGACATTCTACCACTTCCTCTCCAAGAGCGCACCAACATGGATGCAAGTGAACGAGCAAGCTACATCAAGAAGATGCACGAAGATACAAGGCACACCATCGAGCGCCAAGTACAACGCCAAGCAAACAAGCTCAACGCCAACAAGCAACCCATCGCCTTCAACATTGGTGATCTAGTGTGGCTACACCTTCGCAAGGACCGCTTCCCCAAAGAACGCAAGTCCAAACTTCTCCTCGAGCCGATGGACCTTTCAAGGTACTAGCACGCCACAACGACAACGCTTACAAGATCGACATACCTCGTGACAAGTACAACGTGAGCGACATCTTCAACGCCAAGGACCTCGCACCTTTCCATGGAGATGAAGCTTTTGATCCGAGGTCGGATCTCTCCCATGGGGGAGATGATGCGGAGCATCCCACGATCATCCCCATGCATCCACAACCGCCTCATCAAGAGCCAAGAGGACCCATGACTAGAGCACGAGCTCGAGCTCTCGAGACCGAGGTGACTTCTCTCCTTAGTGAAATATCATATGACCCTCTCAAGACATGGCTACTACCTCAATCCGAATGTTGTGCATGCTTAGTGATGAGGACATGACTACCTTTGATGAGACCAAAATATTGCATACATGCATATTTCTAAGGTGATTTCTAGTGCAAACTATTCAACAATATATTTATGTTATCCAGACAAAAATACTTCACAAACTTTTGTGCCATGTCTAATTGCAGGTGTATGGGACATTTGTACAATCCACATATGAAGATAAGGAGAAAGAGATGTTTACCTGCTGTTCAAAAAGTTCTCTCACGTCACTTTTGGCCCAAGAGAAGATAGAGTCCAAGTCTCTCACGTTCTGGACTCAGATTCGGACTGCACAGACATACCTGACTCAAAACGTCTATAACTTTTTCATACGGACTCCAAATTGGTTGATTCTTTTTTTGTTGGAAAATAGATTTCGTGCATTTTCCAACCCAATTGAATCACCTTAAAATCCGTCCGGAGCGTTGAGTTATAGACGAAACAATCTGATGCTGCAGCAGAATCCGAGTCAAACTACAAGTCCAAAGGTGTTACGTCACCTCCGCTTGGGCCCATTGGCCTTGTACGACCTAGGGTTAGTTTTAGGCTGCCTTGGGACGTCCTCCCACCTCCTTGGCCGCCACCCCTTGCTCCTATATAAGTAGATCCATCTAGTAGCTTTTTCCTTGGGATTTGTTTAGTTAAAAGTTAGCCATAGCTGCAACTTCGTACTTCGTTTGTGTCCAACGACCAGACCAAGACCGCTACGGATCCCCACCATTATCAATACTTCATATATATTCGCAATATTCAGATTGCTTTATCATATTCTTGCTTGTTCTTCGATTGCTTGCAGGAATAGACCTTCGTGGTCAGGTTGATCGTGCTCCAGCGTGGTCAATAACCTCTCGGAGTTGGTTTAGCGATTGCTAAGGCGCAACGTCAGGCACGCTTGTAGTCGGATCGTAAAAGTCGCTCCACCAAATCGATAGTTATCACCTCATCGAAGATCGACACCCTCGCCTATCAAGTGGTATCAGTTTTCAGGTTGCTCGGTGAGAATTTTCAATTATCCCTAGATTAGATTTATTTTCTTACCTATTGTCCAAGAAAAAGCGAAAAAAAAGTTAGATCTATTCATCATTTGTCCTAGCCAGTCCAAGCCTTTGCAATTTTCTTTTCATTGTTTGCATTATTGAATTATCGGTTGCATCGTCGTGTCGAGTTGCTGGTCTTAGTGTCTTGTTCCTTTAGAGTTTCGAGTTCTGTTCACATTAGTCACGCCGCCGCTGCATCATTATCCCTTCCGCTGTCCACCATCCCATCCATTAATTTCATCACGTATACGACTGTTCATTGTCATAATCATAGTTGAGGTCATTCACATCTTCGCCTGATCCAATCTGCATCTTATCCAGTTTGTCTTGGAAAGAGGGAGAAAAAAAAGATAGAGAAAAAAAAAAAAGAGAGAGAAAAAACCCGGATCTATCTAGAATCAATCTCGTACCTGAATTCGGATTGAATCTGTTTTGCACACTGTTCAGTAAAACAGGTGTATCTTCCTCATACGAAGTCCGTTTTGACTCCGTGAGTACTCAAATTAAAGCTAGAGACGAGGCGCATCTAAATAGTTGCAGAAGCTAGTTCAATATTTTACACCTCAAAATCGGCTTCTAAATAGGTGTTTTTGCCTCTGAAGTTCGTGAACACAGCTTGTTCCAATTTTTCAGGCCAGTTTTAGAATTCTTTGACTCCTCATATCAACTCGAATTGAGTGATTCTTTTGCATTGGAAAGCTTGAGTTAGTAGCATTCTTTGAAAGAATTTATCAGAAAATTGGCTCAAACTTTTCAAGAGGAAAGTTGGAGAGAGAGTTGTTGTATGTCCTGCTTGGCGCTTGTTTTTCATCATTATCTTCACCGCCGCCAGATCTTCACTTATATCTTGCTGTCAAGAGCTACTTAGTATCCTTCATTGATGCTAGTTGTGCTATGCCGTGACCTCATTAGTGTTCTAGGCTCGCCTCTAGTCCGGTCTAGCCTATGACCAGCACAAGACCGTCGTGAGCGCTTATTCAACATTGCATCTTTGAATTGATTATTGCTAATCTTTTGCTACCATATATAGCCAACCCAGCTCCACATATTTCTACACGTGTATACGACGCTCCCCGGCAATCGCTTTACTCAATATTCGAGTTACTTGACACCGCTGGTTGCCGATCACCGCCGCTGCATGGTAAGAACTTGTAAGACATTGATATTTGCTTTACTGTGAGCGCTTTTACCACCACATCCTAGTAGTTATAGGAACATTATTTTTGGATTTTGTTTCTTGTTCTACTAATCATGACAGGATCCAGAGTCAATTCATGGGCTTTGTCGATCAAGGGAGACATGCCACCACCTATGCAAATACCACAACCGCCACGAGAGGTGCACAAACATCCAAATGCACATGATCAGGTTCATGTTTCTATACCACCATTTAATGGCCGTTTTAGACCTCCTTTATATATTGAATGGGAGTTAGACATAATAATATATTTGCTTCCCATAATTTTGATGAACGTAAAAAGTTATGGTTGCGGTTGGTTCTTTCACTGGTTATGCTCTAGTTTGGTGGAGTGAATATTGTCGGTTACACCCTGATTATGTACCTAATACTTGGGATGATTTAAAACATGTCATGAGAGATAGATTCGTCGATGTTTATTATACTGTGGCATGATTAAAAATCGAACATTTAAAACAAGGTAGTGACACCGTAACAAAATATTATGATGATTTACAAACTACCTTGTTGCACTCATTTTAGAAGAAAGTGAAGAAGATTTTATGGATAGATTTTGGGGAGGATTAAACCATAATATTCAGGAGATACTAATTCATGAAGAGTGTTATCCTATGGACCATTTGTTTCGTCTTGCTTGCAAAGCTGAACAGAAATAAAACGACGTGTTGCCCACAAGGAGAACAAGCGACGGTGCACATTCCAACTGTTGATACAGATGTTTATTCAACTACTAGGCGCATTTATGACAACCACATCCGTTGTTGCGAGGACTACATCATCTCCACCATGTGACACATCACCATCGAGAGTGCCTGCATCATCTGAGTTGACTATAAGAGGTAATGACAAAGGTACAGATTTTCCACTTTTACATGAGAATGATGCATGCCTAGTTAACTTGAATACATCATGTGTTGAGCTACCCACTACTTTGATCACACCACCTATTTTAGAGGATTATATTGATAATTTGACTTTGCCATGTGATCAAACAACTGAAATACCAACAATTTTGAGAGCACCCATTGAATTAACTATTGATGCAAAAGAATCAATGTTTAATCATTTTGATACGACCTCTAATCTTGGTGATGATTCTGTGTCGAATGACTCATTGCATGTTTGCTTATCTAAGCATGTTGTAGCATGTAAATTTGATTCAAATAAGGTTTATTCACCAATGTTGGGATGGTTTAATGATGAACATTGTCAATCTCTTGAAATAAATAAGAGCTTCACTTATATGTGCAAACTGAGTTGCAGTATTTTCAAGCCTTCTAGTTCTTGTGCTAATTTGTTGGCTTTAGATTTTATGAACTATGCAAGTTACTCATCTATTCATGTGTCATATATGCAAAAATCAAGGGAAGTAAAATGGATGACGATACATATACAACATGTACACCTTGTCTCTTTTGTTAGCCACATTTCAGATTAAGCAACGCCGAGGACGGCTTTGTTTTCAAAAAGGGAGGATGATGAGGACATGACTACCTTGATGAGACCAAAATATTGCATACATGCATATTTCTCAGGTGATTTCTAGTGCAAACTATTCAACAATATATTTATGTTATCCAGACAAAAATACTTCACAAACTTTTGTGCCATGTCTAATTGCAGGTGTATGGGACATTTGTACAATCCACATATGAAGATAAGGGAGAAAGAGATGTTTACCTGCTGTTCAAAAAGTTCTCTCACGTCACTTTTGGCCCAAGAGAAGATAGAGTCCAAGTCTCTCACGTTCTGGACTCAGATTCGGACTGCACAGACATACCTGACTCAAAACGTCTATAACTTTTTCATACGGACTCCAAATTGGTTGATTCTTTTTTTGTTGGAAAATAGATTTCGTGCATTTTCCAACCCAATTGGAATCACCTTAAAATCCGTCCGGAGCGTTGAGTTATAGACGAAACAATCTGATGCTGCAGCAGAATCCGAGTCAAACTACAAGTCCAAAGGTGTTACGTCACCTCCGCTTGGGCCCATTGGCCTTGTACGACCTAGGGTTAGTTTTAGGCTGCCTTGGGACGTCCTCCCACCTCCTTGGCCGCCACCCCTTGCTCCTATATAAGTAGATCCATCTAGTAGCTTTTTCCTTGGGATTTGTTTAGTTAAAAGTTCGCCATAGCTGCAACTTCGTGTACTTCGTTTGTGTCCAACGACCAGACCAAGACCGCTTACGGATCCCCACCATTATCAATACTTCATATATATTCGCAATATTCAGATTGCTTTATCATATTCTTGCTTGTTCTTCGATTGCTTGCAGGAATAGACCTTCGTGGTCGTTGATCGTGCTCAGCGTGGTCAATAACCTCTCGGAGTTGGTTTAGCGATTGCTAAGGCGCAACGTCGTGCACGTTTGTAGTCGGATCGTCAAAGTCGTCTCCACCAAATCGATAGTTATCACCTCATCGAAAGATCGGGACACCCTCGCCTCTATCACTTAGGTACCAAGGAACCAACCTAGGAGAAGCTACAGCCCAAGATGGACACCAAGAGCAAGAGGAGGAGCTGCAGAGTCCAGAGGGAGCGGTACTACCGCTCAAGCCAAGCGGTATTATCACCAATGAGCGGTACTACCGCTCAAGCCAAGCGGTACTATCGCTGAGCCGAGCCAAGCGGTACTACCGCTCTCCATCCGCCTACTTCCGCAAAACCCGACACACTCCAGAATCGAACGCAGGCCGAGCGGTACTACCGCCCACCAAGTGGTACTATCGCTGAAAGCGGTACTACCGCCTCAGAGAATGGTACTACCGCCTGCCTGTGTGCAGCGTCAAAGCCGAGGCCCATGTACTGCTTTCGCCCGCAACTTACCCCTTGGAGGTCCTAGACTATAAATAGACCCTCCCCTCATCCTTTCTAGGGTTAGCTTAGGTTTAGCTCATGTTTGTGTGAGAGCCTTTGCTCATCCACTTGGCTACTTCTCCTCGGAGCTCAGGACCTCTTCGGAGAAGATCCCCCAAGCGGATTCAAGACCCCCTTCTAGGGTGGACCCCATCAAGACCTCCTCTCGGAGAAGAACGGCTACCGCTTGTATCGCCCTTTGTTGACCTTGAATCATGTATCTCCTTTGTGTTCATCGATCTAGCACTTGTGTGATTGATCTCTTGTCGGTTGAGTGAATTCTCTCGCTTTCCCGTGTTTCCTCTTGTTCTTCCGCTGTTCTTCGTGATTCACCGTAGGATCCGCTCCAACGTGAAAGATCGCCCACGAGGGTTCCGCCTACATCAATGAAGAAGTTGAATGATGCCGTTTCTCATCAACGCTGGATCTCGCCCATTCTTGCATCATTTTCTTGCTTGTGAGCCTCGAACTTGTTGTCGAAGTAGTCTCTTGTACGCTGCTCGGAGAGTCGCAAGTCGGTGGCGAGGTTGTCGATCGCGGTCGCCATTGCTTGTTGTTCTTGGTGCAACGCCACAGCACCAAAGAGGTGGCTCTTGGTGACGATGAAGACATGTCGCCGCCTTGCTCGATGAAGAGTGGGTTGGTAGAAGAACTTGACCTATCCATCATTCCAAGCAAAATGTGTGGTAGAACGGAAAGAACTTATACCAATGTACCTTTGACCGATGTTGAAAATGAATCAAGTTCACTCAAATGCGGACAATGAAATAGCACTCTTGGTACCGATTCTTGTCGGTTCTCACACCTACACAAATAAAGGCTTATGGTGGAGCTCGTTAGGATGGTGGCACAAAATTTGATGCAATTGTAAGTGAGACTCAATAAAGTTGGAAATGATTCACAAATTTGCAAATGCAACAAGTAGACCAATAGCAAGATATGGTACACGGAAACACACACGCAACTAGATAATATGGGGTTATGCAACCAAGGATGAGCCGAAATGTGGAATTCACCAAGATGCTCTTGTTTCACAACACTAGAGAGACGCTAGTACGGTTGCACAATAGGCGGATACGAACTTGCGCACAACCTACTAAGAAAAAATGCAACGACTTCTATCCCAAGTATGCTATATGGATGGTGTTTCGATATGTTGATCCAAGATGATCAAGTATGACAATCTTAATGTTGTATGATGCTATGGTTCTTGCTCATAAGCTCTTTGCTTATCTTTCTCTTTGCTTAAAAGCTTGATTGGCTCTTTCTCTTTTGAGCTCTTTTCTCATGCAAAACTTCACTTAACCAAGATAGCAATTGTGTATGCGATGACAACTGTGTGACACACAAGTTGATGCTAAGATATGCACCACTTTGGTATGTTATGTATGCTATGGAGTATGATCAGTAATGTGCACATGTCACGTTGCCGGCAATACTCAATGGCTAGTCTCGATGGGTAAGCAACGCAAAAGATGGGCTATGATGGTTATCAATGCAATTGCAAGTAATGATAAAGGTGTCGACGATGTTACCCTCCTTGGCGAAGATGAGCGGTGGTGATGTTGATGTTGGACCGCACTCTAGATTGTCAAACACAAAAGGATACGGAAAACCCCAACTCAAATTCTCAAGGCAAAAGTTGGCAACATTGTCGGAATTGGTAGTGGGAAAGGCTATGGTGGTGTTATGCGGAAATGGTGGAGGTAAGTGGAAGTGTATGTGGGCACGGGACAAAATTTGGCAAAGTTAGACGGTGAACGGGTGGTGGATGGGATTGTTGCTATGGGGCCGAAACCGGGCTAGAAGCCGGATGTCCGGGCGCCGGATGTCCGGGCTAATCGGGCCGGATGTCCGGGCTGCCGGATGTCCGGGCTGCTCGGGCTGGATGTCCGGGCTCGAAGAACACCGCGAGGAGAGGTCAAATCGGATCAAAATTTGGGCGAATTTGTGGATGGAAATTGTGGAAAATATGGGGAAAAGCTAGATCTACCTGCAACACACGAAATCCACGGATCAAATCCAACAAAACTTCATCACACTAACAAATCACAAAAAAAATTGGGGCTATTTTGGTGGGGAATTTTCGGAATTAGGACAAAAACAACAAAATCAAGCTAGAAAAAGAGGGATAGGGGCTCCAAAAACGTGATCAACGTGGCTCATGATACCATAGATGATGTAGGGCGGAACCCTACGTGGACGATCTTTCACGTTGGAGCGGATCCTACGGGGAATCGCGAGGAACACACGGAGGAACACGAGAGAAACGAGAGAGAAATCACGAAACTGACAAGAGATCAATCACACAAGTGCTAGATTATCAATCACATAAGGTGGCACAAGATTCAAGATCAACAAAGGAAAGGATACACGAGTAGCCGTTCTTCTCCGAGAGGAGGTCTTGATGGGGTCCACCCTAGAAGGGGTCTTGAATCCGCTTGGGGATCTTCTCCGAGAGGTCCCGATCTCCGAGGAGAAGTAGCCAAGTGGATGAGCAAAGGCTCTCACACAAGAATATGAGCTAATCCAATGCTAACCCTAGAAAGAGGAAGGGATCAAGTATATATAGTCTCGGGCGAAGGGGTACAAGGAACAAGTCCGGAAGCATCTGATGTGTGGGGAGGCCGGACGTCAAGGCCGGGCGGATGTCCGGTTTTGGCGAGGCGCCGGATGTCAGACCATCAGCCCGGATGTCCGGGGGGCGCACTGCTTCAGCAGATCGGAGAGGGCGCCGGATTTCGGGTGGAGCCGGATATCCGGCCGGGGCCGGATGTCCGGCTTGGACGCCGGATGTCCGGCCCCGGAGACTTGGGCAGTTTGGAGGTCAGAGGTAGAAGCTCCAGGGGCGGATGTCCGGGGCCATGGCCGGATGTCCGGGCCCGGAAGTTGATCTTGCTCGTTTCGTTGGTTCTCTTCATCCATGGACTTGGCGGCTTGTCCGCTCTTCACGCATCTCTGGAGGTTCCCTTGACACCTAATCATGCATAGCATATCGACTTAGGTAGTAGCCATGTCTCGAGTGGATCATATGGGATATCAATAAGGAAAGAGGTCACCTCGTTCTCGAGAGCTCTAGCTCTAGCTCGTGTCATGGGTCCTCTTGGCTCTTGATGAGACGGTTGTAGGTCCATGGGGATGATCGTGGGATGCTCCGCATCAGTTTTACCTTTGAGGTTTAAGTTATCGGATTGAATACTTTTATGGATTTGAGAACACTTGATGTATGTCTTGCATTGGATACCCATGGTGACAATGGGGTGTTCTATTGATTCACTTGATGTATGTTTTTGCACTCAACTCGCGAATTCCCGGGGTGACTTTGGGGTAATCTATGCATATGCACGTTTTCATCCTTGTTTCTTCGGTAGAAATCTTGGGGCACTCTTTGAGGTTCTTTGTGTGGAATTGAATATTATGAATCTAAAGTTGTTTGATGCATATCGTACAATTGACCCATGTATACTTGTGGTGGCATTGGATTATCTAGGTGACATTAGGGTTGATTGATGTGTATCATATGGTGTTATTTGAGTACGAACTCTAGGGCTGTTTGTGACACTTATAGGAATAACTCAAAAGATGTATCAGAAAGAATAACTTTGAGGTGGTTTCGTACCCTACAAGCAATTTCATCTCATGTTCTCCACGATAGGAACATTGGAGTGACTCTTTGTCGCATGTTGAGGGATTGCCATATGATTTAATTATGTTATCATTGTTGAGAGAATTTGCACTAGTAAAAGTATGAACCCTAGGCCTTGTTTTCAAGCATTGCAATACCGTTTTTGCTCACTTTTTTTACTAGTTACCTTGTTGTTTTTATATTTTCAGATTACAAAAACCTATATCTACTATCCATATTACACGTGTATCACCATCTCTTCTCCGAACTAGTGCACCTATACAATTTACCATTGTATTGGGTGTGTTGGGGACACAAGAGACTCTTTGTTATTTAGTTGCAGGGTTGTTTGAGAGAGACAATCTTCATCCTACGCCTCCCACGGATTGATAAACCTTCTTAGGTCATCCACTTGAGGGAAAATTTCTACTGTCCTGCAAAACTTTGCGCTTGGAGGCCCAACACGAGTCTACAAGAAGAAGGTTGCGAGTAGACATCAGCCCACAAGCCCTGGAGGTGCCTTGGGTGGTAGGCGCCTGTAGCTTGTGGCTCCCGGGTGCCCCTGGTATCTTTTTTCGCCAAGATTTTTATATATTCCACAAAAATTCTTCATAAATTTTCAGGTCAATCGAGAACTTTGATTTCGCACAAAAATAACACCATGGCAATTTCGCTGAAAGCAGCATCAATCAAGTTAGTTTCATTCAAATCATGCAAATTAGAGTCCAAAACAAGGGCAAAAGAGTTTGGAAAAGTAGATACGATGGAGATGTATCAACTCCCCCAAGCTTAACCCATTTCTTGTCCTCAAGCAATTCAGTTGACAAACTGGAAGTTACAAAGGAAAACGTTTACAAACTATGTTTGATCTTGTTGTTGTAAATATGACTAACCATGTTTAGGTTTTCTAAAAGATTATAAACTAAGCATATTCACAATAACATTTAGGTCTCACATTTACTCATATCAATGACATAAACAACTAGCAAAAGATAATAAGATATCTCAGATGATAACACTTTTTCAAAACAATCATGATACAATATGACAAAATGGTATCTCGCTAGCCCTTTGTGAGACCAAGAAACATAAATGCAGAGCACCTCTAAAGATCAAGCAATCAAGAGACATTATAATTCATGGCAAAGAATATCCAGTCACACTCATACTCAATATCAACTAAAAGCAAAGCATAAATATGACAATGGTGGTCTCTAGCTGGTGCTTTAATGAGAATACGATGACTCAACAATAAAAGTAAATGGGTAGGCCCTTCATAGAGGGAAACAGGGATTTGTAGAGGTGCCAGAGCTCAAAGCTTTTAAAACAGAGATGAATATTTTTTTGAGAGATAAGCCTTTATTGTCAACACAGTAACCAAGAGATCTCACTATCTTCCATGCTAGACAAATTATAGGCGGTTCCCAAACAGAATGGTAAAGTTTTTACCCCCCTCCACCAACAAACACAAGCCATGGCTAGTCGAATCCTCGGGTACCCTCCACACCAACAACAATTCGGGGAGTTTTTGTTTCATTATTACATTTTGATTTTGATCATAGGACCGGCATCCTGATTACTACCACTTTCTCGTGAATGACAAGCTTAATAAACACTCATCATGAGAATAACCCACCTAGCATGGAAGATACCGACAGCCCCTTGTTTCTACATGAGTGATTCGTGCATTGAAAGCACAAGTGCTACCTGGGTGATTTTGGTAATTAATGTCAACATATCTCTTGTTGGACTAATGCTTGTATCTAGTATATTTGAGATGAGTTCAACAATGGCGTGGTAAGGACAAGAGGATGTTGAACCTCTTCAAAATGCTAAGGAGAAAGACTGGCAAAAGTTCAAGACTCTTCATTTTCATTTTAGTGATCCAAGATCACATTGAGTCCCTAGGAAAGCCAATACTATTAAAAGGGGATGAGGTGTTGCTTAATGGTCTACTTGCTCAAAGTGCTTAGTGATATTGCTCCAAAACCCTCAGCCACTTTCTCATTTCCACACATGTCCAAAATTCAAAGTCAAACACGGCCCCACCGATTTCATCTATCCGCGCCACCAAGTTCGGGATGATATAGCCACCGCTGTAAACCCCGGACAATTTGGTCTCACCGACACGGATATCGGTCTCACCGAGATGGCCTTGCAAACTCTCTCTGTTCGTTGTAATTATTTTTATCTCATCGAAATGTGCAAACGGTCCCACCAAGTTTGCTTGATCAACTCTTTGTTTGATCTTTTCGAAATCGGTCTCACCGAAGTTCGAGCAATCGGTCTCGCCGAGATGAGGTTTTACCATTGCCCTAGCACATCGGTCCCACGGTTGATCATGTCGCTCCCACCGAGATTCCTAACATTCATATTTTGAACTGAATCGGTCTCACCGAGTTCTTCTATTCGGTCCGATTGAGTTGGGTCAGATGTGTGTAACGGTTGGATTTTGTGTGGAGGCTATATATACCCCTCCACCCCCTTCTCCATTTGAGAGAGAGCAATCAGAATGTGCCTACACTTCCACTACTCATTTTCTGAGAGAGAACCACCTACTCATGTGTTGAGACCAAGACATTCCAATACAACCACAAGAATCTTGATCTCTAGCCTTCACCATGTTGCTTTCCACTCAAATCATCTTTCCACCATAGCAAATCTGTGAGAGAGAGTTGAGTGTTGGGGAGACTATCATTTGAAGCACAAGAGCAAGGAGTTCACCATCAACACACCATCTATTACCTTTTGGAGAGTGGTGTCTCCTAGATTGGTTAGGTGTCACTTGGGAGCCTCCGACAAGATTGTGAGTTGAACCAAGGAGTTTGTAAGGGAAAGGAGATCGCCTACTTTGTGAAGATCTACCCGAGTGAGGCAAGTCCTTGGTGGGTGATGGCCATGGTGGGATAGACAAGGTTGCTTCTTCGTGGACCCTTCATGGGTGGAGCCCTCCGAGGACTCGTGCAACTGTTACCCTTGGTGGGTTGAAGTTTCGATCAACGTGGACATACAGTAGCACCACCTATTGGAACCATGCCAAAAATCTCCGTGTCTTCGCTGCACTTGCACACTCCAATCCCATCCCTTTTCTTTCTTGCAACTAGCATGCTTTACTCTTTCCGCTGCTCATACTTTTTTTTACTATAAACAGTAGGGTAAAACCCCCACTGCAATTTTTATTAAAATTAAACAAAGTATCCAGGTACAAAGCAGAAAACTAAACTAAACTAAAAAGCAAAATATACAAAATATACAACAAAGGGGCTTGAGGGGAGCCCCTAAGAAGGAAAGCTAAGAGAAAAGAAGAAGAGTAAAAGGAAGAAACTTCAAGAGGACAACACAGTGTCCAACCTGTATTGAATGCATCTTCATGCTGCTCGTATTTTGCACCGTGCTTGCTTGAAATGTATTGTGAATGCTTCAACTTGTGTTAAAACTCCACCTCAACTTGAAGAACTTAAAAATTACCACTTTTGCTTGTTGAGGGTCTAATCACCCCCCCCCCTTAGACACCTCTTCTCCATCCTTTCAATTGGTATCAGAGCAATGGTCTCCATTGCCTTGGTTTAATCACCATTGGAGGAAGATGGATGAGTCTATGATTGGGAGTATTAGACGTAAAGTGCCCATGCTTGACGGAGAGTTCTATGGTGCTTGGAAGAATGAGATGCTTGATATTTTCAATGAATATAACTTGAACAAGTATGTTACTGGCCCTTGTGCGCCTCCTATTAATCCCTTACATCCTACCCCGGATGAGTATGTTGACATGACCCGCAACCTTAGAGCTATTGATCTTATCATGAGAGGATTGCCTAGAAATTTGCTTGTATGCTTGCCTACATTTGAATGTGCTTATACCATATGGAGATACCTTGAGGAGCGCTTTCCAAACTATTTCTTGAAAATCTAGATGAGATTCTTCAAAAGTCCATAGCTTTTCATAAAATGAATCCTAGTGACCCTAAATTAGGAGATTGTCTATTTGAGCTTCATGACCGTATGCGTGCCAAACGAGATGTTGGAGTCATTAGTAGCATCATCTCACAAGTCATTAGAATTCATAAAGATGCACATTGTCATGATCATAAATCTAATGAATCACTCTCTCTAGGTGATGATCAATCACAAGACGACGTTGAACATGGATATTATGATGAGGATGATGATAGTGACTTTGATCTTGATGAGTCAATGAGACACTTTGGTCCTATGGCTAACCTTCGTGGTTACATGGCCGGAGGAAAGGAATGGGTTCTTGATAGTGGATGTACTGATCATATGACCGGAGATAAGGAAATGTTTCATGAGCTTGCTGAAAACGACGGTCCCCGAAAGTATGTCACTTTTCGTGATAACTCAAAGGGTAAGGTGGTTGGCCTTGGTAAGGTGGCCATCTCACATGACAGCTCTATCCAAAATGTTATGCTCGTTGAATCTCTTGGCTATAATTTACTTTTTGTATCTAGACTGGTCGATTTCGGTTTTAATGTCCTATTCACTGAAGTAGATTGCCAAGTGTTTCGAAGAGATAATCATAATATGGTCTTTACCGGTATACGTAGAGGTGATCTATACATTGTTGAGTTCACTAAAAGAGCTCAACCTAGAACTTGCTTAATTGCTAAATCTTCTAAAAGGTTGGTTATGGCATAGAAGGTTAGGTCATGTGGGCATGCAAAATCTTGATAAGCTTATTAAAGGTGATCATACCCCTGGTGTTAAAGATGTTATATTTGACAAGGATAGACTTTGCAATGCTTGTCAAGCAGGAAAAAAAGTTGGAAGAAATCATCCTGTGAAGAACATCATGACCACGAGAAGACCGCTTGAGCTACTTCACATGGATCTTTTTCGTCCCAACACCTACAAGAGTCTAGGTGGTAACTCATTCGGATTGGTCATTTTTGAATATTTTCAAGATTTACGTGGGTGTGTCTTTGTTCATGATAAATTGCAGGTCCAAAAGATCTTCTAGAACTTCGCTAGGGAGGCCCAAAATCAATTTGAAGTGAAGATCAAGAAGGTTCGGAGCGACAACGGAACGGAGTTCAAGAACGCCAATGTGGATACCTTTCTTAACGAAGAAGGGATTTCACATGAGTTCTCGGCTACGTACACATCTCAACAAAATGGAGTTGTTGAGAGGAAGAACCGGACACTTATTGAGATGGCGAGAGCAATGCTTGGTGAATACAAGATGCCAAAACACTTTTGGGCGGAAGCAGTTGAGACAGCTTGTCATGCAACGAATCAACTATATCTTCACAAGCTTCTCGGCAAGACGGCATACGAGCTTCTCACCGGTAACAAACCCCAAGTTGGATACTTTCGAGTATTTGGCTCAAAGTGTTACATTCTTGATAAGCATCGCTGCTCAAATTTGCCCCTAAATCTCATGAAGGTTTCCTACTCGGTTATGGCTCAAACTCTCACACTTACCGTGTCTACAACAATTTCACACACAAAGTTGAAGAGACGGTATATGTGAAGTTTGATGAATCTAATGGCTCGCAAGTAGAGCAATTGCCAATTGATGTAGGAGATAAAGATCCTTCGGAAGCAATTCAAGACTTGTCTATTGGCAAGATTCGCCCAATGGAGGTGAAGGAGAGTACTCGTCTGCTCAAGTGGAAGCCTCAACTTCACGACAAGGTGAACCACAAGTTGACTTGGAGGCATCCACAAGTGGAACACGTCAAGATGAAGGAAACGAGGCAGTACAACAAGATGAACCTCATTGACCTCCTTCTCCACCTCCACAAGAGAACAACAACGCCAACAACAATGAAGAAGTAGAATAAGAAGAACATAATGAAGAGGATGTTCCACCCCGACCCAAACAAAAGCTCTCACGAGTTAGAGCAAGAGTCTCAAGAGATCATCTCGTCGAACAAATCTTTGATGATATTCAAACTGGGAGAATTACTCGCTCTAAAACTCGTTTGGCTAACTTTTGTGAACATTACTCATTCATTTCTAGTATTGAACCTATGAAAGCTGAAGAAGCTCTTGATGATTCAGATTGGGTGAACGCTATGCATGAAGAGCTACACAATTTCGAGAGGAATCAAGTGTGGACATTGGTAGAAAAGCCTGACGACAACCACAATGTCATTGGAACCAAGTGGGTGTTTCAGAATAAGCAAGATGAGGATGGACAAGTTGTACGCAACAAGGCTCGTCTCGTCACCAAGGCTACACTCAAGTCGAAGGTATGGACTATGGTGAGACCTATGCCCCCGTTGCTAGACTTGAATCCATACGCATCTTACTTGCTTATTCCAATCACCATGATATCACCTTATACCAAATGTACATTAAATGATGAGGACATGACTACCTTGGATACGACCAAAAATATTGCATACATGCATATTTGTCAGGTGATCTCTAGTGCAAACTATACAATAATCTATTTATGTTATCCAGAACAAAAATACTTCACACACTTTTGTGTTTTGTCTAATTGCAGGTGTATGCAACATTTGTACAATCCACATATGAAGATAAGGCAAAAAGAAAAGTTTAGGTTCTGTTCAAAAAGTCCTCTCACGTCACTTTTGGGCCAAGAGAAGATAAAGTCCAAGTCTCTCACGTTCTGGATTCAGATTCGGACTGCACAGACATACCTGACTCAAAACGCCAACAACTTTTTCATACGGACTCCGAATTGGGTGATTCTTTTTGCATTGGAAAAGATATTTCGTGCTCTTTCCAACCCAATTGATTCACCTTCATATTCGTCCTGAGCAATTAGATATAGACGAAACAATCTGACGCTGCAACAGAATCCGAGTCAAACAACAAGTCCAAAGGTGTTGCATCACCTCCACTTGGGCCCATGAGCCTTGTACGGCCTAGGATTAGTTTTAGGCTGCCTTGGGACGTCCTTCCACCTCCTTGGCCACCACCCCTTGCTCCTATATAAGTAGATCCATCTAGTAGCTTTTTTCTTGGGATTTGTTTAGTTAAAAGTTAGTCATTGCAACTTCGTGTACTTCGTTTGTGTCCAACGACTAGACCAAGACCACTTTCGGATCCCCACCTTTATCAATACTTCATCTATATTCACAATATTCAGATTGCATTATCATATTCTTGCTTGTTCTTTGATTGCGCAGGAATACACCTTCGTGGTCACGTTGATCGTGCTTCCAAAGATCGCCAAGAACCTCGGGAGATTGGTTTAGCGATTGCTAAGGCGCAACATCGCATGTTTGTAGTCGGATCACAAAGTCCACCAAATCGATAGTTATCATCTTATCGAAGATCGACACCTCGCCTCTATCAAGTGGTATCAGTTTTCAGGTTGCTCGTGAGAATTTCCAGCTTCCCAAGATTAGATTTTTTTTACCTTTCGCCCAAGAAAAAGCCACAAAAAGTTAGATCTATTCATCCTTTTGTCCAAGCCAGTCCGAGCCTTTGCAATTTTCTTTTCATTGTTTGCATTATTGAATTATCGGTTGCATCGCCGTGTCGAGTTGTTGGTCTTAGTGTCTAGTTCGCTTAGAGTTTCGAGTTCTGTTCACATTAGTCACGCCGCCGCTACATCGTTATCCTTCCGCCCCACCACCCCATCCATCAATTTCACCACGTGCTACCCATCGGTCTCGCAATAATCATAGTTAAGATCGCTCACATCTTCGCTGATCCAATCTGCATCTTATCTAGTTTGTTTTGGAAAGAATGAGAGAAAAAATCAAAAAAGAGAGAAAAAAGTCGAGAAAAAGGAGAGAAAGAAAAGAAAAAGTATGAGGAAAAAAGAGAAGAAAAACCAAATTCGGATCTATCTAAACTCAATCTCGTAGCTGAATTCGGATTTGAATCTCTTTTGTGCACTGCTCAAGAAAACAGCATAACTTCCTCATACGAAGTCCGCTTTGTCTCCCATGAGTACTCAAATTAAAGCTAGCGACGAGCAGATCTAAATATTTGCGAAGCTAGTTCATTTTTCCACCTCAAAATCGGCTTCTAAATAGGTCTTTTGCCCTCCAAAGTTGGCTAACACAGCTTATTCCAGTTCTTCGTGCCAGTTTTAGAATTCTTTGACTCCTCATATCAATTCGAATTGAGTGATTCTTTTGCATTGGAAAGCTTGAGTTAGTAGCATTCTTTGAAAAAGTTATCGAAAATTGGCTCAAACTTTTCAAGAGGAAAGTTGAGAGAGAGTTGTTGTATATCTTGCTTGACAGTTGTTTTCATCATTATCTTTATCGCTGCCGTTGTGATCTTCACTTATATCTTGATGTCCGAGCTACTTAGTATCCTTCATTGATGCTAGTTGTGCTACGTCGTGACCTCATTAGTGTTCTAGGCTCGCGCCTCTAGTCCGGTCTAGCCTAGGACCAGACAAGACTGTCGTTGAGCGCTTATTCAACATTGCATCTCTGAATTGATTATTGCTAATATTTTGCTACCATATATAGCCAACCCAGCTCCACATATTTCTGCATCGTGTATACGTACGTTCCCCTGGCAATCGCTTTACACAATCTTCAGAGTTATTTGACACCGCTGGTTGCCTGTCACCACCTGCTTCTTGGTAAGAACTTGTAAGATATTGATATTTGATTTATTGTGAGCGCTTTACCACCACATCCTAGTAGTTCATAGGAACATTATTCTTGAATTTTGTTTCTTGTTTCTACTAATCATGACAGGATCTAGAGTCAATTCATGGGGTTTGTCAATCGTGGGAGACGTGCCATCACCTATGCAAATACCAGAACCATCACGAGAGGTGCACAAACATCCACATGATCAGGTTAATGTTTCTATACCACCATTTAATGGCCGCTTTAGACCTGCTTTATATATTGAATGGGAGTTTGACATAAATAATATATTTGCTTCCAATAATTTTGATGTACGTAAAAAGTTAAGGTTTATGTTGGTTCTTTCACTAGTTATGCTGTAGTTTGGTGGAGTGAATATTGTCGGTTACACCCTAATGATATACCTACTACTTGGGATGATTTGAAACTTGCCATGCCACATACATTCGCTCCCCGCTTATTATACTCGTGACATGATTACAAAGTTGCAACATTTAAAACAAGGTAGTGACACCTAACAAAATATTATGATACTTTACAAACTACCTTGCTGCATTCCTCTTTAGAACAAAGTGAAGAAGATTCTATGGATAGATTTTGGGAGTATTAAATCGTGACATTCAGAGATACTAATTCATGAAGAGTGTTATCCTATGGACCATTTGTTTCATCTTGCTTGCAAAGCTGAACAGAAATAAAACGTCGTGTTGCCCACAAGGAGAACAAGCGAGATGCACATTCCAAGAGTTGATACGGTTGTCCCTTCAACTACTAGGCATACTATGACAACCACATCCGTTGTTGTGAGGACTACATCACCTCCACCATGTGACACATCATCACCGAGAGTGCCTACATCATCTGAGTTGATCATAAGAGGTAATGACAAAGGTACTAATCTTCCACCTCCACATGAGTATGATGAATGTCTTGTCAATTTAAGTGCACCATGCGGTGAGCTACCCACTACTTTGATCACACCAGCTACTTTAGAGGACTACGTTGATGATTTGACTTTGGCATGTGATCAAACAATTTTGAGTGAACCCATTGTAATCGTGTCACATGTGCACCAAATGAGATCAAGAAAACGGATGACATATACATATACAACGTGTACACCTTGTCTCTTTTGTTAGCCAGATTTTAGATTAAGCAACGCCGAGGACGGCTTTGTTTTCAAGAAGGGGAGGATGATGAGGACATGACTACCTTGGATACGACCAAAAATATTGCATACATGCATATTTGTTAGGTGATCCGATGCGAGCATCCAACGATCATCCCCATGTTCACTCGAGCCCACGCCATTGGACCTAAGGTGAACTCGCCTCTTTCCGAATCTTCCTTTCCGCATGTGAGACATGGCTACTACCGAGTCCGATATGATATGCATCATTAGGTGTCAAGAGGAGCCTCAAGACACACGTGAAGACGGACGAGCCGCCAAGTCCACGGATGAAGAGGACCACGGAGCGGGCAAGTTCACCTTCCAGCCCGGACATCCGCCAGACCCCGGACATCCGGCCCCGGAGGCGCCAACACAGCCGCAGCCCAGCCAAGAACTCCCACAGGTCTTGACATCCGCCTCCATGTTCCGGACATCCGCCCCCAGCCGGATGATAGAGGCAAAGGTGTCCCGCCTTCGATGAGATGTTGGTTTTCGCTTTGGAGGAAGTCGACTTTGACGATCCGACTACGAACGGCGAGGACGCCGCGCTTTAGCAATCACTAAACCAACCCCGAGAGGTTATTGACCACGCCGAGCACGATCAACTCGACCACGAGGGTCTGCTTTCTGCGAGCAAACGAAGAACAAGCAAGAAACTGAGATTGCAATCTGGATATTGCGAATATAAGATGAAAGCTTTATTGATCAAGGTGGGGTTCGGACGCTTTGTCCGGTCGTTGAACACAAACGAAGGCGCGGTTGCAGCTATGGCGAACTTTTAATCTAAACAAAACCTAAGGTCTAAACGGTGCCCTAAGGGCTGTATATATGGAGGAAGAGGGGGAATTTCGTGGCCCTTGGTGGAGGGGTCCAAATCAACCCTAACTCTTGTTTCCCACACATACGGACTCTAAAACAGCCTATACTTAAGTATTTCGAAATTACATGGGCCTGGCCCAATAATAAGGTGACGAGCACCTAGAATAGCCTATGGACGAATATTATGAAGTGGCATCTTGTATATTTCGTCCAAGGCCTCATGCACTCATTAGGGTGGCTTCAAAGTCCTCGAATCATCACTTGTAACTCCGTTTGTTCCCCTTGCATGCCAACATCTCCATGCTTGAACTTGCTCCAAGGTTCATCTTTCTTGTCCATGGTAGGCCCTTCATTTGTAAGCAAAACAAATGTATCCAATTTAGGCAGCATCATATTCTCATGAACATTGGAATCGTTACCAAGAAACGAAAGTACTTGATAATTCAATTGGCGCATGAGCTCTAGTAATTGGTCCAAGATGTATAGCAGCAGGGGTTGTGGGTGTAACAATGGTATTGATGTCCTCATCATCCTCCCCTTCTTGAAATGAAGTCGCCCTCGACGAAGCTCATCTTCCTCACCCAAATAAGGCTTCAAATCTGCAATGTTAAAAGTGGACTAACCCCAAAATCTGCAGCAGCTCAAGTTTATATGCATTATAATTTATTTTCTAACACCTTAAATGGACCATCAAGACGTGGTATTAGCTTTGATTTTGCAAATGAGGAAACCTATCCTTACGCAAATGTAACCAAACAAGATCTCCTGTGCAAAGACAACATGTTTTCTACCCTTATCTCCAACAAGTTTATATTTAGCATTCATACGCTCAATGTTTTCCTTAGTTAACTCATGCATTTTTAAAATCAATTCAGCACGTTCCTTAGCATCAAAATTAACCTTCTCCAAGATGGAAGGGCAACAAATCAATAGGTGCACGAGGTAGGAAGCCATACACAATTTCAAAAGGGCACATCTTAGTAGTAGAATGCAATGAACGATTATAAGCAAATTCAATATGAGGCAAGCATTCTTCCCACATTTTCTTATTATTCTTCAAAACAACCCTAAGCATAGTAGACAATGTTCTATTGACTACTTCAGTTTGTCCATCAGGTTTGGGGTGACAAGTAGTACTAAAAAGCAGTTTAGTCCCCAACTTAGCCCATAAACATCTCCAAAAGTGGCTAAGAAATTTAGTATCACGATCTGAAACAATAGTATTTGGCACACCATGCAAGCTTAATAATTTCATGAAAGAACAAATCAGCAACATTAACAAGATCATCGCTTTTATGACATGGTATAAAGTGTGCCATTTTGAGAATCTATCCACGACAACAAATATGCTATCCTCCCTTCTTTGTTCGAGGTAAACCTAAAACAAAGTCCATAGATATATCCTCCCAAGGAACACTAGGCACAGCAAAGGCATATATAAACCATGAGGATTGAGTCGTGACTTAGCTTTTTGACATGTAGTGCAGCGAGCTACAAAACGCTCAACATCCCGCCTCATCTTTGGCCAAAAGAAATGTGTAGCAAGTATATCCTCCGCCTTCTTCACGCCAAAGTGTCCCATTAATCCTCCTCCATGCGCCTCCGCAACAACAAAAGACTTAACAGAGCTAGCAGGAATGCATAGCTTGTTAGCACGAACACAAAACCATCATTAATAACGAACTTGTTCCATGTTCTTCCTCTTTACAATTCTGCATTACATCTTTAAAATCAGCATCATGCACATATTGATCTTTGATGGTCTCCAAACCAAATATTTTGAAGTCAAGTTGTGAAAGCATAGTATATCGACGAGACAAAGCATCAAGAATAACATTTTCTTTACCTTCTTGTGTTTAATGACATAAGGGAAAGTCTCAATGAATTCAACCCATTTAGCATGTCTACGATTCAGTTTAGCTTGACTGTTAATATGTTTCAAAGATTCATGATCGAATGTATAACAAATTCTTTGGGCCATAAATAATGTTGCCATGTCTCTAAAGTCCTAACAAGAGCATATAATTCTTTGTCATAAGTAGAATAGTTCAGACTAGGCCCACTCAATTTTTCGTAAAAGTATGCAACAGGTTTGCTATCTTGTAATAACACACCTCCTAATCCAATTCCACTAGCATCACATTCAAGCTCAAAAGTCTTATTAAAGTCGAAGTTGGAGTAAAGGAGCATGTGTCAACTTATCTTTCAATACCGTGAAGGCTTCTTCCCGCAAGCGGTACCCCAAACAAAAGGCACATCCTTCTTTGTAAGCTCATTGAGAGGTGCAGCAATGGTGCTAAAGTCTCACAAAACGCCTATAGAAACCAGCGAGTCCAAGAAAACTCCTCACTTGTGTGACCGCTTTGGGCTGCGCCAACTCTCAATAGCTTCAATCTTGGCTTTATCAACTTCAATTCCGTGGAGTAACAACATAGCCAAGAAAAAAGATACTTGGTCGGTGCAAAATGTGCACTTCCCAAGGTTACCAAACAAACGTGCATCACGAGAGCATTAAAAACAGCACGTAAATGTTCCAAATGTTCTTCCAAAGATTTGCTATAAATCAGTATATCATCAAAGTAAACTACCACAAATCGTCCAATGAAAGCACGAAACTTCGCTCATTAATCTCATGAAAGTACTAGGTGCATTAGTTAACCCAAAAGGCATGACTAACCACTCATATAATCCAAACTTAGTTTTAAATGCTGTTTTCCATTCATCTCCCAATTTCATACGAATTTGATGGTATCCACTACGCAAATCAACTTTGGAGAATATTGTAGAGCCACTCAATTCATCAAGCATATCATCTAGCCTAGGAATAGGATGACGATAACTAATAGTAATATTATTAATGCCTCTACAATCAACACATACTGCCGACGCACCATCCTTTTTAGGCACTAGTATAATAGGAACAGACAAGGACTAAGAGATTCGCAGATATAACCTTTGTCGAGCAGCTCCTCTGATTTTGACGATAATCTCCTTCGCCTCCTCCGGATTGGTACGATATGGTGCGCGGTTGGGTAGCGATGCACCGGGAATTAAGTCAATTTGATGCTCAATTCCTCAATAGGTGGTAATCCGGTGGCACGCCTTGTGGGAAGACGCCAAATAACTCCCTGCAAAATGTTAGTGACAAGAGGGGCAAAAGAGGAAGGCACGCCCTCGAATGAAAATAATGCCTCTTTGCACACAAAAGCATAGCAAACAGATTTGCTAGAATCTAGCTCATCAATATCAGATTTGGTGGCAAATAAACATGCACTTTTCAGTTTAATTTCGAAGCAACATTAGATGGTTTATTATTAGGCTTCATTTGTTGCTCAAATTCTTTTGCCACAATCTGATTTTCACTCTTATTTTCTCCTGTTTTGCTTTATTAGCTCGATTAATATCATCTTTCAAAATGGAATCAGGAGTCATAGGAAGCAAAGTAATATTTTTATCCTTGTGAACAAGAGTATACTGATTGTTTCTACCATGGTGTACAGAATTTTATCAAATTGCCATGGTCTACCAAGTAATAAGGAACATGCTTGCATAGGTACCACATCACAATCAACATAATCAGCATATGTAGAGATACTAAAATGCACACTAACAAAGACGTGTTACCTTAACCTTGCCGCTGTTGTTGAACCATTGGATGTAGTAAGGATGTGGATGTGGTCTTGTGGTGAGAGAAAGCTCTCCACCATATCCATGCTAGCCAAGTTGTTGCAGCCCTCCATCTATGATGACGCTGAATAGAACGCTCCTTCACAACTCCCTTTGTATGGAATAAAGTTATGCCTCCGATAGAGGCGAGGGTGTCCGATCTTTCGATGAGATGATAACTCTCGATTTGGTGGAGTCGACTTTTGACGATCCGACTACAAACGCGGCACGACGCTATGCGCCTTTAGCAATCGCTAAACCAATCTCCTTAGGTTATCGACGATGCCGGAAGCACGATCACCGACCACGAAGGTCTATTCCCTGCAAGCAATCAAGAACGAGCAAGAATATGATAAAGCAATCTGAATATTGCGAATATATATGAAGTAATGATAATGGTGGGGATCCGTAAGCGGTCTTGGTCTGGTCGCTGGACACAAACGGCACACGGTTGCAATGGCTAACTTTAACTAAACAAATCCCCGTGAAAAGCTACTAGATGGATCTACTTATATAGGAGCAAGGGGTGGCGGCCAAGGAGGTGGGAGGACGTCCCAAGGCAGCCTAAAACTAACCCTAGGTCGTACAAGGCCAATGGGCCCAAGCGGAGGTGACGTAACACCTTTGGACTTGTAGTTTGACTCGGATTCTGCTGCAGCATCAGATTGTTTCGTCTATAACTCAACGCTCCGGACGGATTTTAAGGTGATTCCAACTGGGTTGGAAAATGCACGAAATCTATTTTCCAACAAAAAGAATCAACCAATTTGGAGTCCGTATGATAAAGTTATAGACGTTTTGAGTCAGGTATGTCTGCAGCAGTCCGAATCTGAGTCCGAACGTGAGAGACTTGACTCTATCTTCTCTTGGGCCAAAAGTGACGTGAGAGAACTTTTGAACAGCAGGTAAACATCTCTTTCTCCCTTATCTTCATATGTGGATTGTACAAATGTCCCATACACCTGCAATTAGACATGGCACAAAAGTTTGTGAAGTATTTTGTCCCGGATAACATAAATATATTATTGAATAGTTTGCACTAGAAATCACCTGAGAAATATGCATGTATGCAATATTTTGGTCTCATCCAAGGTAGTCATGTCCTCATCAGCCCTGATTTTGCTCAGCTTGTGTAACCTGCACACTCAAAACACGTTGAGCAACTAAACATTCATACCTGCCAAGATCTTCAAAGAGCCATGTATTGCGCTCCTCGTGATCGAATCATCTCCACCGTGTTCTTCATGTGTAATAAGAGCCAAAGTCTCTTCATCATAGTCACTAGCAGACTCATACCCACCATCCTCAGAGCAATCATCACACGCTGAGATTGGCATTCTCAAAATGTCCTCTTCCCTTACAACGACTTACAAATAATATCACTTGTGTGCCCTGTTGACAACATGGAAGAAGAAGAGCTCTGTAGGCCCAGCAGTGTACTCTTGGCGATAGTGGTGGTTGTGCCTCGCTTGTATCACTTGTTGGAGGTGGCAGCCGACGGAGGTGCCGTAGTAGAACGTGGAAGTAGATGATGCACGTGGTGTCCATGATGAAGGTCGACCGCAAAAGTTAGTCCGCGCCAAGGTTCGCCGATCCCTCACTTCACGCTCAGCTTTACAAGCAAGATGGAATAATCGAGTGATATTATTATAATCCTTGTAGTCTAGAATGGTCTGAATCTCTATTTAATCCACCCGTAAAACGGCAAGCATAGCTTCATTCTCCTCAACAATACCACATCTAATCAAGCCAGTTTGTAATTCCCGATAATATTCTTCACCGAATTTTTCCTTGTCTTAAGCGCTGCAATTTTTGAAGTAATTCACGCTGATAATATGGTGGAACCCAACGAGTACGATAGCAGTTTTCAAAGCAGCCCAAGTAGCTCGAACAGATATAATCTACAATGTTGCATTCACCAAACACATGCAAAGCTAGTGAAAGCACAAACAAGATAGCAGAACACGCTCTCCTCGTGATATTGTAAACATGTAAATCGTTGTTCAGTTTCTAATTCCCAAGTAAGATATATATCAGGAACATATCTACCCTCAAATGGTGGAATATTCAATTTCAGTTTAGGAGATGGTCATGATCTCGACTCAGGGGAGCCCAACATTGCCATTATTTGCATGTGGACTAATTCGTGGTGTGGTGTTGGGTGGTTGCACGAGTTCGATGTTGATCAACCTCATCCTCGTAAGCTCTCACATAATCATCCTCCCCACCGCAGCAGCAGGAGCCACAGTATATCAACAAAGAAGACCAAAGAGCTTGGCCAGTCAAGAGGGACACGGAAGCTCTATGGAGGGCTGTTTCATGATGTGGAGGTAGTCCATGTTGTTGTAGTAGAGGTGCGTAGGTGCAGCCGTGGTGGTGGTAGACGCACGAGCAATTCATTAAACTTGTTATCGAGCTTTGTTTCAACGCCTTCTCAATGCCATCTATCTTTCCATGGCCTCTTCAAATCTATTTAGCACATCGTCCACCTGCCCACTCATCATTTGTTGAAACTTATCATGTAGCGCTTTGTTTGTCATGTTCTCCCAAATGGCCTTCGCTGGCTGCTTGATCCGCCATGGTTAGCAGCAATAGAAACACACAAGAATATGATTCGAAGTGTTACTAGGAAGTGGTGGTGGTGTGGTGGACAATACAACCGGCTGTGCAAATCTCAAATTCTTACCGCTTACCAAAGAAGAAAGCAAGTGATCTAAGAACCCATGTAGTCAAACTCTCAAAGCTTGATAGAGCGACACTGTGGAGAGTCAAACGCACGATGTAGATGTATGTGGAGCTGGGAAGGCTTATAATATGGTAGCAAAAAAGGTTAGCAATAATCAATTCAGATGCAAAGTTGAATAAACGCTCAACGACGATATCAGGCTGGTCCTAGGCTAGACCGTATAGAGACGCGAGCCCAGAACACTAATAAAAATCACGGCGCTGCACGTAAAAAGGGAAAAGCACACTCTGATTTTTTTCATTTTTTTTTTTTTTATACCGCTTTCTTTTTTTTTTTGGTGCTCTTTTGTTTTTTTTTTTTTTGTAAAAATCACTATAATGGCGAAAGTGTCTCAAAACTCTTCCGAGGTCAAACCGACAGATGTGCACGTAAATTTTTTCGACTAAAAAATTTTTTTTTCGAACGCCCTGACCCAAAAACCGAAACGGGTCAAAAAACTTTCTATAACGCGATCGCCTCTCAATACACTTAGAAACACTTAAAACAGATAGCTTTAAAATTTTCGACAAGTGCGTTTCAAAAATTTTGGGCCTAAACGAGGGTGGTTTCTGGACTTTTTTTTTTCCCAAACCTACTCCG
>JAHIAM010000945.1:0-59040 GCA_021605205.1 Aegilops longissima
GAAATACAAGTCCAGAAACATTTGAAAGTTCAAAAGAATTTCAGAGTGAAGTGGAGAATCATCGTAACAAGAAAATAAAGTTTCTACGATCTGATCGCGAAGCAAATATTTGAGTTCTGAGTTTGGACTTCATTTAAAACAATGTGGAATAGTTTCACAACTCATGCCACTGGATCACCACAAGCGTAATGGTGTGTATGAGCGTCAATGATTAGTAGTACTTTTATTAGATATAATGCGATCTATGATGTCTCTTACCGATTTACCACTATCGTTTTGGGGTTATGCATTAGAGACAGATGCATTCACGTTAAATAGGGCACCATCTAAATCCATTGAGACGACACCGTATGAACTGTGGTTTGGCAGGAAACCTAAGTTGTTGTTTCTTAAAGTTTGGGGTTGCGGTGCTTATGTGAAAAAGCCTCAGCCTGATAAGCTCGAACCCAAATCAGAGAAGTGCGTCTTCATAGGATACCCAAAAGAAACTATTGGGTACACCTTCTATCACATATCCGAAGTAAAGATATTTGTTGCTAAGAATGGATCCTTTCTAGAAGGAGTTTCTCTCGAAAGAAGTGAGTGGGAGGAAAGTAGAACTTGATGAGGTAATTTTACCTTCTCTTGAATTGGAAAGTAGCTCATCACGAAAACCGTTCCCATGATGCCTACACCAACTAGAGAGAAGCTAACGATAATGATCATGAAACTTTAGATCAAGTTTCTCTGAACCTCGTGGGTCGACGAGCATGTTCCGCACTAGAGTGATGCGATAATCCTGTTGCGAAGTCATGTTACTAGACCATGGCAGAACCTCTGAACTATCGGGAAGCGCGAGATGAGCCAGATGCCGATAGATGGCTTGAGGCCATGAAATCTGAGATAGGATCCATGTATAAGAACAAAGTGTGGATTTTGGTGGACTTGCCCAATGATCGGCAAGCCATTGAGAATAAATGGATCTTCAAGAGGAAGGCGGGCGTTGATGGTAGTGTTACTATCTACAAAGCTCGACTTGTCACAAAAGGTTTCGACAAGTTCAATGTGTTGACTATGATGAGATTTTCTCACTAAATGGCGATGTGTAATCTCTATCGAATCATGTTAGCAATTGCCGCATTTATGAAATCGGCAAATGGACGTCAAAAACGACATTCCTTAATGGATTTCTTAAAGAAGAGTTGTATATGATGCAACCAAAGGTTTGTCAACCCTAAAGGTGCTAACAAAGTGTGCAAACTCCAGCGATCCTTTTATGGACTGGTGCAAGCATCTCGGAGTTGGAATATACACTTTGATAAGGTGATCAAAGCATATGGTTTATACTGGACTTATGGTGAAATGCGTATTTACAAGAAAGTGGTGGGAGCACTACAACCTTTACGATAAGTATATGTGAATGACATATTGTTCATCGAAAATGATGTAGAATTTTACGGAAAGCATAAAGGAGTGTTTTAAAGGGTTTTCAAGAGAAATACCTCGGTGAAGCTGCTTACATATTGGGCATCAAGATCTATAGAGATAGATCAAGGCGGCTTGATAAGACTTCGATGAGCACATACCTTAATAAGATTTTGAAGGAGTTCAAAATGGATCGAGTCAAAGAAAGAGTTCTTGCACAGTTGTAAGGTATGAAGTTGAGTAAGACTCAAAACCCGACCACGGCGGAAGATAGAGAGAAAATGAAAGTCATTCCCTATGCCTCGGCCAAAGGTTCTATAAAGTATGCCATGCTGTATACACGGACCTATTGTGTACCTTGCCATGAGTTTGGCAAGGGGTATATAGTGATCGAGGATTAGATCCTTTGGACGTGTCAAAATTATCCTTAGGTACCTAAATAGGACTAAGGAAATGTTTCTCGGTTATTGAGGTGACAAAGAGTTCGTCGTAAAGGGTTACGTCGATGCAAGCTTTGACACTGATCTGGATGACTCTGAGTCTTAATTGGATACATATTGAAAGTAGGAGCAATTAGCTAGAGTAGCTCCGTGCAGAGCATTGTAGACATAGATATTTGCAAAATACATACGGATCTGAATGTGGCGGAACCGTTGAGTAAACTTCTCTCACAAGTAAAACATGATCACACCTTAGTACTCTTTGGGTGTTAATCCTTAGCAATGAACTAGATTATTGACTCTAGTAAACTCTTTGGTTGTTTGTCACATGGCGATGTGAACTATAGGTGTTAATCACATAAAGATGTGAACTATTGGTGTTAAATCACCTTTGAGATGTGAACTAGATTATTGACTCTAGTGCAAGTGGGAGGAAATGAAGGAAATATGCCCTAAAGGCAATAATAAAGTTGTTATTTATATTTCCTTATATCATGATAAATGTTTATGAAAGTGCGTTATATCGACTAGAGGGGGTGAATGGCGATTTTTATGAATTTACAAATTCTTCACTGAGAATTTGCGGTGAGAAATTCCTTAGCGAAGAAATACATGCAGTGAATAAGTACTCGAGTAAGCATAGCAGATTACATGCATAGTCATCATGATGAAATGAAGACAATCACAGTCTGCGAAAAGCGTAATCACGGATAACACAAGATGAAGACAAGCAGTGAAGAAATTGGGCGAGGAAATTGAGAAAGTCTTGATCAAAGTCTTCAAACACAGATATGACAAACACTCAACACGATAATGAGGAAATGAAAGGGTTGAGGAAATAGAACCGATTAGGTTGGTGAAGACAATGATTTGGTAGACCAGTTCAACTGCTTTGTCTCGGTTATGCGTCTGGTTGGGCGGTGAGTATTTAAACTCGAGGACCACATGATCCGGACACCCGATCCTGAGCACGCTTTCGGGACACCAAGTCCTCACCGTATTCTCCTTGAACTAAGGCCATGAGACCTCGTCCAATCACTCGTGGTAAGTCTTGAGCGACTTCCAAACCTTCACATACTTGGTCACTCGGCGATCCACAATTCCTCTTGGATGCTCTAGACCGTGGCGCCTAACCGTCTGGAAGAAGCACAGTCTTCAAAGGTAAAAGCGTCGGATCCAGCGGGATCAATTTCTTGATGATGCTCAATCACTTTGGGTTTGTTGGGGTTTGGTTTTGGGTTTTCCTCACTTTGGGTTTTCCTCACTTGATGATTTTAGCTCAAAGTCCTCGGAGGATGGGTTGCTCTCAAATGACAAGTGTCAAGTTCTCTCGGAGCAGCCAACCAACTAGTGGTTGTGAGGCGGCTATTTATAGCCTAGGAGCAGCCGACATGATAAGACATAAATGCCCTTAAATGATATGACCGTTAGGTGGAGATATTTTAGGAGACGGTGGCTTGCACCACAGACAGTGATCGAGAATTGGAACATCAAATTCTTACGGGCTATCATGTTCCTCCTTTGTGTAGGCAATTCGCCTTTGGCGAATTCCTAACTCTCGGTCGAACAAATTCCTCGGTGACCGGAAGAGCTTCGTCTACATCCTTTGAAGAAATTGGTGAACTGTATGAGATTTCAAAGGCTTCACTCGAAGGATTGGTAGGTGTAGGATTTTGAGTTGAGCATCAAATGGAAATTTTTCCTTAGTATTTCCTCGACCCCCTTTTGATGCAGTGTTTCCTATGACTCAAGAAAGAAAATGAAACTACGAAAACAAAAGTCTTCACGCTTCATATTCCTCAGCGATTACCAAGTCTTGAGAATCACACCAATTTCTTCACTTTCAAAGTCTTGAGAAAGTCTTGAATATCAAATTCTTGATTGAAGAAATTCATTTTTAGAATTCGACTTTCTCTGTAAATATCAAACTCCTCATAGACTTATAGACCTGTGTACACTTACAAGCGCATTAGTTACTTAACCTATAAGTCTTCAATACACCAAAATCACTAAGGGGCACTAGATGCACTTACAATCTCCCCTTTTGGTGATTGATGACAATCTGAGTTAAGTTTTCAACGAGGATAAATATATGAAGTGTAACTCACGATAATGAGGATTTTGATTGCAAGATATAGAAGAACTCCCCACGAAGATGTGCATAGTGAGAATTTGCTTTTGAGGCAATGCACATTTGAAGAATTGAATCATGGAGATCTCCCCTATATCTTGTAATTCATACGCATTTGACATATAGTATGAAGAATTTGAAATGCATGATGAAATATGGTGCTTGATGATATCGACGCATAAAATAATGCATCTGATGTCGAGCCCAATGCGTATGAGGAATTTGAAACTCTTCATGATATCGGATCCCAAATCGATTTGAAGATTTTCACCGAGCTCATGAGATCGAGCATAACAAGGATCAAAAGCATATCAATACTACTTAAATCGAGCATAGAGCAAAAGCATAATGCATCAAAAGTATCAAAGCACCATCGGGTTTAAGATTACAACTCGATCAATAAAGGTTTGGAAGAGCGAGAGTTGTAACTTAATAAAATATTGTATATAGACAAAAGCGAGACCGGCGAAGACTAACTCAAATTTCTCCCCTTTGTCATCGAATGACCAAAAGGATCGGCGAGGACTAACGCTCTTGAGGAATCTCAAGTTGAAGGCGGGCGCTTGCATTGTCGGGGTTGTTCGTTGAAGTAGGACCAGCGGCGATGTCTTCCAAATCTTCATTTTCATCGATGTCGCGAGATGAAGAATAGGAGCTAGCCACCAAGGAAGGAACTTTGACCTTCTTGAATTTCTTGGAGGAGGTGCAGACAGTCAAATTCTTCCTTGAGTCCCATTGATTTCAGTTCTTCTTCATTGTATACATGTGAAAGAACAGCCCAGAGGCGTTTGAAGGTTTCATGAAGATAGTAGTGGTTTTCTTCACGCATTGTGAGTTGAGGTCATGTTGTAAGAATAGTACCAAGCGACGTTTGACCCACTTGTGATTGCGATCAACCTTGATGAAGGCGAGGAGTAACTCACGATCAGTCATCACCACAGGTGCGATAGCTTGAGGACTATGCTTGGCGGGGTATTTCTTCTTTGAGTCATGTGTGGCGAGTCATCATTGGTGGAGTAAGATCTTTGCTGTGGCTGTCCATCCAATGGGCGAATGCCTTCATCTATCACAGCAGTAGCCTTTCCCTTTTCATCGGTGAGGGCAATTGGCGTTTGAGGACTTCGATAGAGGCGGGTAGCTGCGGTGGTTCAAAGTGTCGACCTTGTAATTGGTGAAGATCTTGACTGATGAATCTCATAATCCAAAAGCGCATAAGGCTTGACTCAAAAGGTGACATGGCAATGTTGGCGAGTCCTCATGAAGAAATCATGGAAATTGGAGGCAGCGCCATGGATGATGTTGAAAAGCATATTCTTCATGATGCCAGCGACTTCTTCATCATTGAGTCGTGGCCCTTGATAGGACTCATAGTCTTCGACAAAATTCGATAGGCTATTGAGGCACATATAACAATTCCTTGACGAGGAATTTGGTCCTTGGAGCTTGCCTTGGTTTCAAAGGCTTCATCAGCACTTGCATATAGTGATTTGAAAGTTCCTTTTCTTCATAGATCGGCGTGCACCGTCAAGCTGGAGGGTGAGTGGAAGAGCTGAAGCAATTCACTTCTTTGGAGCCTTGTAGTGAGTGTTTTCGGTCATCAATCCAAGACCCATGAAGTTACATCTTGAGCGTCTCCGGTGATGTGAAGGGTTGCATAGGCTGAAGAATTAGCTCTTCATTCCAATCACATATATCGATTGCAAAAGTTGAAGACACGCATCGTGAAGAACACTTAGGGCGGGCTCAAAGCTGGCGGCGACTCCATATCCACATGAGGAATATGAGCATGATCGAAGATTTTGTCCTTGTTGAAAAGCAGAGGAATAGAAGTTGGCTTGGTGGCAGTCGAGCGCCTCTTCCTAATCCGGCGAATCATAAGTTGTATTGATGAAGAACACATGCTCGACAAAGAAATCCTTAGCCTTGAACTTTTGCTTGGTGAGAAGCGGATTCTTACCTTTGGCGGAGGGTGTCGATCGGTTGCATCACCACCTCTGGAACCGTAAGTTCAGGTTCTTGACGAGGAATTTCTTGATCCTCAACATGCGATCGAGGATTTTCGGCGGCGGCAGTTTCATCGGCGCTAGTGGCTGGAATTTCTTCATGCAGGACTCGTGGGTTGATTTTCTTGAGTCGATCTGGGCGATGCATGCGGGGGTGAGAACTTGTTGAAGTGGGGTGAAGGCGGAGTATTGGGATGCTGATTTTCCCAAAAGTCATCATTGATCCTTTGAGTGGTGCATCAATATCCACATCTTCATTTTCAATTTCCTCGGCACCATCTTGAGGAATTTCATGATGCGATGAGGAATGGCTGGGGTTGAAGGATTGCTTCCACTTCAATTTCTTCATCAATTTTCTTAGGCGAGCAGGAGATTGATGTTCTTCATCGAGATCCGGTTGGCACTTCATATTCTTCTCCAAAGAATCACTTCCTTTGAAGGTATGGAGGAAATTGGAATAGCATTTTCTTGGTGGTGAGCTTGGACGTTCTTGGCATTTTCTTCATTTGGCTGGCGAGATGCTTGACTGAGGATTCATGTTGCTCAGTGCGGCAACACTTGTGAGATTCTTCGTCAGTTAGCGAATCTGGTCTTGACAACTTGCCAATCAGCATAATGCGTGTCAAAGTTCTTCTTTGAGGTTACGAATTTCAGTTTGAGCTTGAAGAAGTTCCTCGGTGTCATCTTGACAACATTTTCTTGAAACCTCTCCTTCTTGTATTGAGCCTTCTTGATTTCCTTCGCCTTCTCGAACTTCCATTTTCTTGAGCGATGAAGTGAGCCAACATATGACTTTGACCAGGTGTCAAAGGAAGATCGAAGCGAGAGGGTATTGGGATCGTTGTGCAGTCGATGAAATCAAGGACTTTCTTGGGTCCAAAAGCGGTGCTTACAGCTGTTCCCTTGGCTCTTGCGGCTCTAGTTTGCGGTCTCGATGATTTCTTCAAGTTCTTCATCAGATGCCTCATCATCAGATGTACGTGGGCGACAAGCTGTTTCTTCCTTGGGCTAGGCGAGGACCACGTCATTGTTGCTTTTGTCTTGACGTCGGGCACGATGAAGAATTAAGCGGTGAGAATTTGCGAAGTGCACGAGGCAATTGAAAAACCAGTGATCCTTTGACAAGTGGCTAGGTGCCTTTGGGCCGAAGGTTTGGGCCAGGCGGTGAGGACTTTGATGGAGCGATGGCGATGTGAGAATTTCTTTTTGAGGAATTTGCTGGAAGGAGCTCTTGAGGAACTTGGCGTGAGGCCTGAGATGAAAACACTTGGCTTATTGGCGGACTTCTTTTGCATCGATTTCCTCGGCTTGGCGAGACCTCGATGGCTTGCGGTGCAGAATCCTCATTGAATTTCTTCACGCTTCCTTTGCTTGCTTAGCCAACTTTGCTTGGCGTTTAGCCCCTCATCGGGAAAGTCCTCACAGCGTTTGGCGCTAGTGGGATCAGCTATTTGGCTGGTGCCAAAGGAGCTCTTGGGCATGGAGGATTAGGTTTGAGAAGAGCGAGTTGTAACAATAAAATATTGTATATGACAAAAGCGAGACCGGCGAAGACTAACTCAAATTTAAGTAGTATTGATATGCTTTTGATCCTTGTTATACTCACGATCTCATGAGCTGGTGAAAATCTTCAAATCGATTTGGGATCGTCTTGATGAAGAGTTTCAAATTCCTCATACGCATTGGGCTCGATACCAATTGTAATAGCATCAATCGGGTTCTCATGAGCTGGTCATTGGCTTCATTTTCTTGCTTGGCGAAGAATCGGCCTTGGTGATGCTTTTCTCTTCTTCTGCAGCTCGTTCCAGCCTTTGTTTTCTTCACATCAAGCGGATGGAAGAATTGGAGTTGAGTTGGCGTAGGATGAGGCTGAGGAATTTAGGGCAGTTTCTCTAGGAACAAGCGATCAGTTCCCTGTCTTGAACAATTTCTTGAGCGCCACTAGTGGGTGCCTGGCAGTTTCTTCGGTGACTGGAATTTCTTCATGTACTTAGGTGTAACATAGCGGTATTCCTTCCATTCCGTGCCCATCTCCGTTCAATTTTACGAATCGCACCTTGCGTTGGTTTTGCTTTCCTCATCGGTGTGCAATAGTCGCATATATTTCTTGAGGATTTGAATCTTGTCATGACCTCGGGTTTCTTTCCTCCCATACATGGCTTCTTCCATCGCCATTTTCTTGGTGAGGAAATTGAACAATTGAATTCTCTGAAGAAGTGTGCAGTTTTTCTTGAGAGCGCTGCAAATGAGTTAAGTTGATGAGAACCTAGGGATTGACGGACATTTGTACTGTGAGAGCAGTATAGGTGCGAGGAATTTGAAGAGGTCATATCGTTCTCGAGAAGGTTTTCAAAAGAACAAGTTTGAGGATTTTGACGGATGAGCCTTGAAGAATTTCAATAGCGTTCTTTATCTTAGGTTCGAGTTGTATAGATCGAAGATCCACACAATTGAGGAATCTTGAAGAAAATCATAGCTTAGTGAAATGAGTCAAGTGATTTGAGGTGTTCATATGTGTGAAGAATTTGAAATAAACACCTTTGAAGAATTTGAAGAAAATTTGAGAATCAAAGCGAGTAAATAAAAGTAACTTCTAATTTACGAAGTGAAGAACACACGGAATGAGATGAACAGTTTAAGTTAAATCCGTTCAGATCTTCTCCGCCCTAACTTGGCGAGAGAAATCAGCTCTGGCTGACGGCGGAGTGAAGAAATTCCACGATCGGTAGCGATGCGTCGGCGAAGGTCAAAGCGGTGAAGCTTTTCCTCACGGCGACGATGGAGTAGCAATGGCGCTAGGGTTTTGAGGAGCTCGGCGGGAGAGAGATCGGCGGAGTAAAGAGTGAGGAAGGGAGAGAATTATTTATAGCCCACGGTGAAAAGCGGCTCGTCAGAAGAATTAGGGCGAACATGCCTGACCGCTTCCCTTCTCCGACATGTGTCACCCACGTCTGATGTAGTGGAGATCGTGCGATCGTGGGTGAATATAATAATGCATCGTGGGATGCGGAGCAGTTTAATGATAAAATCGAAGTTTGGATAAGATTCGTTTTAAAAGTTCCGTTCGCAATTTCTTCATTATCAGGACACAGTGAAGAATTTGAGCGAGTTTCAAGTAGAACGCACATGAAGAATTTGTGAATGGATTGGGTTGAGTATAGCATAGAGGGAAAGGGTCGATCACATTCACTTAGCGGAAAAAGCGACTTGAAGAAATAGCCATAAGTGAATGTTGTAGAGGACATAAATCCATATATATATATAGTCAATGAAGAAGGCAGCGGAAGCAGTGAAGAATTTGCAAAGTTGAAGAATTTGAAAAACTGAAGAATTTCAAAAGCTGAAGAATTTCAAAAGCGAAGAAAAACTCAAATTGAAGATTTTCAACTTTGGTGGTGGCGTGTCCCCCGTATAAGAATGATGATTTCAGACACAGCGTACAATTGTCGTAGGGTTACGAGAATCAATTCTTCATTAATTTCTTCACACTTAGAGTGTTATTCTTCATTGATTGAAGAAAAGCGTTTCTTCATGTGTTGCACATCTAAGTCATCAATTTTGCATGAGTGTTAGGATGTGTGTCCTTTTCAAAAACGTTTGAAGATTCTAAGATATTTAGCTCACACGCAACTTGCTAAATCTCTTCTCATCCAAGGGCTTAGTGAAGATATCAGCTAGCTGTTCTTGATCTTCACGTGCTTTCGATGGAGATGTCGCCCTTCAACACATGATCACGAAGAAAATGATGGCGAATTTGAATGTGCTTTGTCTTGAGTCTCTGAGCTGGGTTGTGAGCAATCTTGATGGCACTCTCATTGTCACGATGAGAGGCACATTCTTCACGTTGATGCCGTAGTCCTTGAGGTTTGCTTCATCCATAGTAATTGAGCACAACACGAGCAGCAGCAATATATTCAGCTTCCGCGATGGACGGTGATCGCAGATTACTGTTTCTTGAGGACCAACGGACCAAAGATCGTCAGAAATGACAAGTACCGGATGTTGACTTGCGGTCCACGATCACCAGCATAGTCAGTCGAGAATATCAATGAGATCAAAAGTAGAGCCCTTGGGGTACCATAATCCTAGTGTTGGTGTGTGAGCTAGATATCGAAGAATATGCTTCACTGACCTTATGGTGTGATTCCTTGGTGTAGCTTGAAATCGGGCACACATGCAAACACTAAGCATTATATCTGGCCTAGATGCACATAAGTACAATAAAGAACCAATCATGGGCGGTATACCTTGTGATCGAAGTCAATACCATTTTCATCGATTGCATAGATGGCCATTTGTGGGCATAGGAATTTTGACACCTTTGCAATCTTGCATGCGAATTTCTTGAGGACATCTTTGAGGTACTTCTCTGAGATATGAATATGCCATTGTGTTGTTGGTGAATTTGAAGACCTAAGAAGAATTTCAACTCTCCCATCATAGACATTTGATATTCTTCACTCATCATATAGGAAAATTCATCACTATAACGTTGGTTAGTACAGCCAAGATAATATCATCAACATATATTTGGCACACAAACAGTTCACCATCATATGATTTAGTAAAGAGAGTAGGGTCGAGTGAACGGGTGTGAAGCCATTCTTCACGAAGAATTCCTTCAATGTATCATACCACGCTTGGGGGCTTGCTTGAGCCATAGAGGGCCTTATTTAGTCTGAAGACTTTGTCGGGATTCTTTGGATCTTCAAAACACAGGGGTTGAGCAACATATACTTCTTCCTCAAGCTTACCATTGAGGAATGCACTTTTCACATCCATTTGATATAAAGTGATATTGTGATGGTTAGCATAGGCGAGTAATATCTTGAATAGACTCAAGTCTAGCGACAGTGCAAAAGTTTCATCGAAATCAATTCCTTCAACTGCGTGTAGCCTTGAGCTACTAGTGGTGCCTTATTCCTCACCACAAGACCATTTCATCTTGCTTGTTGCGGTAGATCCACTTTGTGCCAATGATATTATGCTTGCGAGGATCTGGGCGTTTGACCAGTTCCAGGCGTTGTTGAGCTCGAGGCGATGTAATTCTTCTTGCATGGCCTGAATCACTCCGGCTCGAAATGCTTCATCTACCTTAGTGGGCTCTGTGATAGAGACAAAAGCATAGTGCCCACAAAAGTTAGATAAGTGTGAAGCTTTTAGCGAGTGAGAGGACTGGCGCTTCAATGTCATCGATGATCTTGTCAACTTGCACTTCTTTTTGCAGCGAGGATGAGCTGGTTGTCTTGAGGAATTTGATCATTTTCCTCGGCACCATTTTCTTGACATTATCTTGGTGCATCAGCTCGTCGTTCTTGGCGTATAGGAATGAATTCTTGAGCGGTTTCTTGATGGGAATGACATCCTCGGTTGCCTTGAACTGATAGAATCCTCGGTCTGGTTAGTCTAACACAGAAGGTAGGTGCTCTCTTTGCGAGCCATTAGTTTCATCGAACCGCACATCTCTGATGTCAACAATCTTGTGAAGAGTGATGTTGAAGACTACTGTAGGTGTCTGAGTCCTTTCCGTAACCAAGCATAAAACCTTCATGTGCTTTCGGTGCAAATTTAGAGTGGTGGTGAGGATCTCTAATCCAGCATTTAGCACCGAAGACTTTGAAATAACTTACATTGGGTTTCTTGTCAGTGAGGAGTTCATAGGCAGTCTTCTTGAAGAATTTGTGAAGATATACTCTGTTGATGATGTGACCGCGATGTCAATTGCTTCAATCCAAAAGCGACTAGGCGTTTTGTATTCATCAAGCATAGTCGAGCCATCTCAACAAGAGTTACGTTCTTGCGCTCCAGCGCCATTTCTTTGAGGAGTATAAGGCAGATAACTCATGAGTAATACCAAGTTCATCAAGATAATCCTCAAGACCGAATTCTTGAACTCAGTTCCATTGTCACCGATGTGCTTGATCTTCACACCAAAGTTGGTTGAAGCCCTCGAGGAAAATCGTTTGAAGATTTCCTGCACTTGATTTTTGTAAGTAATAATGTGTACCCAAGTGTAGCGAGTAATCATCAACAATAACAAAGCCATATAGTGATGCTTCATTAACGACAATTTGAGTAATGATTGGGACCAAAGAGGTCCATGTGAAGCAATTGAAGGGCGAGTAGTGGTCATGATAGTCTTATTTGGATGCTTGGCCTTGGTCATTTTCCGACTTCACGGGCTCCGCATAGGTGATCCTTGAGAATTTGACATTCTCAATGCCAATGACATGCTTCTTCTTAGCTAAGCGTGTGCAAATTCCTCATGCTGCGTGACCAAGTCGTCGATGCCATAGCCAGCCCTCTGAAGCTTTTGCAAGTAGACACACTGCGGTTGTGGACTGTTGTGAAATCAACAATATACAAGTCTCCTCTCCTAAAGCCTTGAAGACTTTGGAATTGTCGACTTCCATAATCACAACACAGCGATACTTGCCAAAGATAACTACCATATCAAGATCACAAAGCATTGAGGCTGACATGAGGTTATATCCTAAAGACTCAACAAGCATGACTTTGTCCATGTGCATGTCCTTAGAGATAGCAACCTTACCAAGTCCCAATACGACTTTTGCCTTTGTCGGCAAAGATGATATGCTTGAGATGTGGCGGTGATAAGGGAGAATCCATCAATAGATTCTTGTCACCGGTCATGTGATTTGTACATCCACTATCGAGAACCCACTCGGTGGCTTTGGGTTGATCATCCTGCGGATGAATTAGTACAACTTACGATCCCATATACTTCATCGGTGAAGAATATGATATCAAGTTCATCGGATGAATTTCATCGATCGATATTGAGTAAGCGGTATGAGGGCGTGTGAAATGAAAGTTCATTTCATCATGATTAACTGCGTCCTTTCGAGCAATTTAATCGGGCTGACAAATTCTTGGGAGCGTTGAGGCGCGTGCGGAGACTGACCCCTGAAGAGATTAGTTCTTTTCTTCACCACCCACATCGAAGGGGTGGCAAAGAGTTCATCATTCTGCGAGCACCATATGAGAATGGTGGCATAGAGGCCAAACCATTTCGTTTCACATAAGAGGGTTAGGATAAGCATATGAATAAGCGGAGAAATTCTTGAGGACTTATGAACATATTGGTTTGAAGAATAATGCACATATTCATAGCCCTTAGCTCTACCTGCGAAGCGAGTTGTTAATGCGATGATAATCATATGAGGACTTTGATCCTTTTGAGAATTTGATCCACGTGAGGAACTTGGTCCGTATGAGGACTTGGATCCATATGAAGAATCTGGTCCATATGAAGAATTTGATCTGGGGTTCCTTTTCTTCACAGGTGGTGTCATGAGGACATTCACTTGAAAATTTTCAAGGCCTTTGCTTGGGAACAGATTTTCTTCATAGGGGACCGTTCTGCGATTAGTGCCAACATATCTAGCAAATACTTCACCATTCTGATTTTTGAACAGTTTATAGTTTGAGTCAAATGACTCATCATCGAATGAAATTCATATGTAAAACCAGATAAGGTAGATGGATCAATTGGAGGTCCCTTTGCAGCAACCCATGAGGTTTTGGGATCTTGCTCGGGCTTCGATCGTTCCATCGGCATTGAGTTTCCTCTCAAAGGCAATACCCTCTTTCCTATTGACCTTTGCTCGAGATGGCCACATATGATATTCTTAAGCGAGAATCGAGTTGCTTGAATCTCTTCACATCAGCATCATTGGAGAGGGTGTGGTGAGAAACACCTTTTGTCACAACATACCATAGATCGTTGTCAATTGCTTCAAGATGCATTAGCATTTTGTTCTTCGATGAGGGTAGTCCGTCCCATCGAAGGTAGGACACCCTCTTGAGACCTTGATCATACTGCAGTCGACATAACTAAAACTCCGGTGGTTAAACCAAAATCACACTGAGAACAAAGGGTACCTTGCTCGATACCAATTGAAAGTGCGTTATATCGACTAGAGGGGGTGAATAAGCGATTTTATGAATTTTACAAATTCTTCTTGAGGAATTTGCGGTGAGAAATTCCTTAGCGAAGAAATACATGCAGCGGAATAAGTACTCGAAGTAAGCATAGCAGATTACATGCATAGTCATCATGATGAAATGAAGACAATCACAGTCTGAAAAGCGTAATCACGAGGATAACACAAGATGAAGACAAGCAGTGAAGAAATTGGGCGAGGAAATTGAGAAAGTCTTGATCAAAGTCTTCAAACGAGATATGACAAACACTCAACACGATAATGAGGAAATGAAAGGGTTGAGGAAATAGAACCAGATTAGGTTGGTGAAGACAATGATTTGGTAGACCAGTTCCAGCTGCTGTCTCGGTTATGCGTCTGGTTGGGCGGTGAGTATTTAAACTCGAGGACACATGATCCGGACACCCGATCCTTGAGCACGCAGCTCGGGACACCAAGTCCTCACCGTATTCTCCTTGAACTAAGGCCACGAGACCTCGTCCAATCACTCGTGGTAAGTCTTGAGCGACTTCCAAACCTTCACATACTTGGTCACTCGGCGATCCACAATTCCTCTTGGATGCTCTAGACCGTGGGCCCTAACCGTCTGGAAGAAGCACAGTCTTCAAAGGTAAAAGCGTCGGATCCATGGGATCAATTTCTTGATGATGCTCAATCACTTTGGGTTTTGTTGGGGTTTGGTTTTGGGTTTTCCTCACTTTGGGTTTTCCTCACTTGATGATTTTCGCTCAAAGTCCTCGGAGGATGGGTTGCTCTCAAATGACAAGTGTCAAGTTCTCTCGGAGCAGCCAACCAACTAGTGGTTGTGAGGCGGCTATTTATAGCCTAGGGAGCAGCCGACATGATAAGACATAAATGCCCTTAAATGATATGACCGTTAGGTGGAGATATTTTGGGGACAGGTGGCTTGTGACACAACAGCGATCGGAAAGTGGAACATCAAATTCCTCGGGGCTATCATGTTCCTCCTTTGTGTAGGCAATTCGCCTTGGCGAATTCTAACTCCTCGATCGAACAAATTCCTCGGTGACGGAAGAGCTTCGTCTCATCCTTTGAAGAAATTATTGAACTGTATGAGATTTCAAAGGCTTCACTCGAAGGATTGGTAGGTGTAGGATTTTGAGTTGAGCATCAAATGGAAATTTTCCTTAGTATTTCCTCGACCCCCTTTAACGATGCGGTGTTTCCTATGACTCAAGAAAGAAAATGAAACTACGAAAACAAAAGTCTTCACGCTTCATATTCCTCAGCGATTACCAAGTCTTGAGAATCACACCAATTTCTTCACTTTCAAAGTCTTGAGAAAGTCTTGAATATCAAATTCTTGATTGAAGAAATTCATTTTTAGAAATCGACTTTCTCTGTAAATATCAAACTCCTCATAGACTTATAGACACTGTGTACACTTACAAGCGCATCGGTTACTTAACCTATAAGTCTTCAATACACCAAAATCACTAAGGGCACTAGATGCACTTACGGTTTATTATTCATGCTAGAATTGTATTAACAGGAAACTTGATACATGCGTGGATACATAGACAAAACACGTGTCCTAGTAAGCCTCTACTAGACTAGCTCGTTAATCAAAGATGGTTAAATTTCCTAACCATGGACATGTGTTGTCATTTGATGAACAGGGTCACATCATTAGGAGAATGATGTGATGGACAAGAACCATCCGTTAGCTTAGCATAATGATCATTAAGTTTTATTGCTATTGCTTTCTTCATGACTTATACATATTCCTCGACTCGAGATTATGCAACTCTCGAATACGGAGGAACACCTTGTCAATGCTATCAAGCGTCCTGGCGTAGCTGGGTGATTATAAAGATGCTCTATAGGTGTCTCCGAAGGTGTTTGTTGGGTTGGCATAGATCAATATTAGGATTTGTCACTCACGAGTATCGGAGAGGTATCTACAGGCCCTCTCGGTAATGCACATCACTATAAGCCTTGCAAAGCAATGTGACTAATGAGTTAGTTACGAGATGATGCATTCGAAGCGAGTAAAAGACTTGCGATGCTTGAGATTGAACTAGGTATGATGATGAAGCGGTCGAATCTCGGGCAAATAATTTATACCGATGACAAAGGGAATAGCATTATGTTGTTATTGTGATTTGACCGATAAAGATCTTCATAGAATATGTAGGAACCAATATGAGCATGCAGGTTCGCTGTTGGTTATTGATCGGAGATGTGTCTCGGTCATGTCCACAGTTCTCGAACCGTAGGAGTCCCTTTATAACGTTCGATGACGATTTGTATTATGAGTTATGTGTTTTGGTGACCAAAGATTGTTGAGTCCCGGATGAGATCACGGTCATGACGAGTCTCGAAATGGTCAAGAGGTAAAGATTGATATATTGGATGATAGTACTTGGACACGGAATGATTTGGGACGTTTGGATATTTATCAGTCTGGGGGTTCAGGAACCCAGGGAAGTAATGGGCCAACATGGGTCATAGGGAGAGAGAGGAGAGCCACAGGGTGCCCCCCATGGGCTGTCGAGGTGTACAAGGGAAGGGGCGACCCCTTTCCTTCCCCTCTCCTCTCCTTCCCTCTTTCCCCCTCCATGAGAAGGAAAAGAGGCGAATCCTACTAGGGTGGAGTCCTAGTAGGACTCCCCCTATGGCGCCCTTGGTGGTGGCCTCCTCCCCCTCCTTTATATCTGAGGGCAAGGGGCACCCCCAAGCACTGTGATTATTCTCTTAGCCGTGTGCGGTGCCCCCTCCACAGTTTACTCCTCCGGTCATAGCCTCGTAGTGCTTAGGCAAAGCCCTGCGCGGATCACATCACCATCACCGTCACCACGTCGTCATGCTGACGAAACTCTCCCTCGACCCTCTACTGGATCAAGTGTTCGAGGGACGTCATCGATCTGAACATGTGTTGAACTCGGAGGTGCCGTACGTTCGGTACTAGATCGGTTGGATCGCGGAGACGTTTTACTACATCAACTGTGTTAACCTAACGCTTCCGCTTTCAGTCTATGAGGGTACGTGGACACACCCTCCCCCTCTCGTTGCTATGCATCTCCTAGATAAAATCTTGCGTGATCGTAGGAATTTTTTTGAAATTGCATGCTACGTTCCCCAACAGTAATAGTAGTAGATGCAGAATCGTTTCGGTCTACTTGACACAGATGTGATGCCTATATTCATGATCATTGCCTTAGATATCGTCATAACTTTGCCTTTTCTATCAATTGCTCGGCGATAATTTGTTCACCCGTATTATTTTCTATCTTGAGAAGCTGTAGTGAAACCTATGGCCCTCGGGTCTAGTTTCCATCATATAAGTTTCCGATCTACTATTTTGCAATCTTTTACTTTCCGATCTATAAACTAAAAATACCAAAAATATTTATTAGATCTCACCTTTGCAAGTAACCGTGAAGGGATTGACAACCCCTTTATCGCGCTGGGTGCAAGTTGTTTGATTGTTTGTGCAGGTATTTGGTGGCTTGTGTGTTGTCTCCTACTGGATTGATACCTTGGTTCCCCAAGCTGAGGCAATACTTACTCTACTTTTCGCATCACCTTTTCCCTTCAAGGAAAAAACCAACACAAGCTCAAGAGGTAGCAACCAGCGAGACTTTAGATGGGAGGTGGTTCCAAGAAGTTCTTACCCCCCACGAGGATTTTAAGTATGAGTCGGAAAAACTCTCTTTCTTTGTTTCCTGAAAGACAGGATGGAAGGATGGGTCTTATTGATAGTATCTACAATGAGTGTTTTCCTCCCAGGGGCAGAGATCCCTCTGACATTCCAAAAAATGGCATTCATGAGATTCTCTTAACCCTAGGGTGCTTGCCTCGTTTATTCTTGCAGACTAGGTATCATAAGTCTTCAGAATTAATCCTAGTTTCCCCATCATTATCTATCCTAGGGGGGTGAGGACTGACTCGGAACCAACAGTTCTGTCAGAGCTCCGGGCATTCTCCAGGGGAGAGCTACCCACATAAGTGTTCCTAAAGTCTACATTTACACCTATTTTTAAGCTCTTTGAAATAAAATCAGGATTGTTGAACAAAGAGAATGGGGAGGGATATCATACCTTGGTTCTTACGAACATCCATATCACGAGCTTCCTTAAGCTGTTGAGCTTTTTGTAGAATAGTCCTTGTATCTCCAGCAAGCCTGGTGCATGCCCTAGGGGCTTCGATGGGGCCCCAATTCTGCTTACTGGCACCCTTCTTCTCGAGGAGTGGGAAATCAACTTCATATTGCTCTTCAGATATGTTGTGCTCTCCAACAAACTCAGGCATTTTGGTATGCATGTCCCTTTGGATCCCATCCCAATCTTCTTCAGTATTAACATCATCCTCATCCCAATTCTCCATCTCCCTCAGCAACCCAAACCCATCATCATCATTGATATCTTTGCCCATCTAGGAGTCCAGAACACTCTTTCTGACCTGCTGCAAATTCTCTCGTGCTTGGTTTTTCAGGAGAGATGTAGGGGTGGGAGGTTCCATAGCTTCATTGCTAAGACCACAGGCAGAATTTTTGTGTTTTGTCCACGAGCGAGCCAATATTAGATCTTTTATCAGAGCCATTTTTAGAGCCTTTTTGTGACCTGGCATCTTTTGGTGGCCCATTGTCCCCTTTTTCCATGGTTCTAGGGACCCGTGTATTGGTGGATTGTGGGTTTTGCACCACCACCACCTCATCGACCTGTGGTGGTTCAACTTCTACCAATATCCTGTAAAGCTTCCCCTGAATGCCAAATGCTCTTTCGAGGAATTCTGTTGTAGTCCTTGCGAAATCTTGACCACAGCAGGTCTCATAAAAGCTACGAAAGTTGTCTTTGCCGGTCTACATCTATGACACCCCAAAAGTTGAAATGTCTGATCTAGCGAGTCCCTCATACCATTTTGGATTGAGCTTCCTTAATTTTAGCGGACTTCTTGCAGATCATCTTGGTGACATTCCCACCAAGTTTCCACTTTGACAATGGTGTTTTCCTTGGACAGCCCAAAACAAGGGTAGCCACTACTTGGTCACATCAATCTCTGGTGGGAACTTAACGAGAAAAGTCCATTCATCAAGAGTGTTAATTGGCCAAGGCTAGTTGGTCTTATAGATACTTACAAATTCTTTGGCCAACTCCTCATTTGAGACCTCTCGACTCAACAAATATTATCCCTACATTCTTTAACCATCCCAAGTGTTGGGCATTCACATCTGGAACATCTAGATGGTAGAACCCTAAACCACGAGCATCACTCCCACAAACTTTGTAGAGGAGTGTGGTTTCCTTCCATTGGACAATCTCCAACCTTGTGATTGACCATCTTACAGATGAAACAACAACGTGGTTTAGTGCACTTATCTTTGTGGTGTCCTAGTTCCCCCACGGTTGAAGCAGGTCACATATGCCTATGACACACAATAAGCAAAGTAGGTCAAGCAGCAAAGAAGATAAATTGTGGGAATGACAAGTGAACAAAAGGCTATGATCAAAGAATATACAAGAGGTTATAAAGCTTGAAGGTATGAATGAAAATATTCAGATGGGGACTCGCTCCCCAATGACCATAAAAAACTTTAGAAGGCTGAAAACTCCTCTCAACATATATTTTCAGCTATGAATATAGAAAATATCACAAATTGTTGCCGAGCTCAAAGTGAATGCCAAATTGTCTAGTCCATTAAAAATAGGCGATTGATAAGCGGCGGTCGGCCAAACCCAAATTGGGCGATTGACCCTGACCGTCTGATGCAATTATTGTGAACCGTCGATTAGCCATCTAAGCATCTTCAACCTCACGGATCTCATTGGAAAAATCCCCCCGGCGTTTCGCATCTCACAGCGCGCACTCGCCGCCCCCCTCCCCCACTGCATGCTCGCCACTCCGCGGTGTCTTTGCGAGTTATCTTGGCATAACTCCACCATTCTTGGCTCCGCTCCCTTGTGATTTAGATGTAGCTCCTCTAACGACCGTTGCAGCAAAACAAAATTTTCAATCAAGCAAAAGAACGCTGTTGGTCGAAGCAAAAAGCCCCGCCGGTTCCAGCAAACCCATCACCTGAGCATCTCGCCACCCAACATTGCTGGTTCCAGCAAAAAACAAACAACAAATCCAGCAAAAATCAATGCTGTTTGCAGCAAAAATCACGCCTCCGACGCGGATGGTGGTAGCAAAAAAAATGGTTGGATCCAGCAAAAACAGAACACGATGGAAACAAAGATGATGCCCGATTCCAACAAACAAAGGATGATGATAGCAAAAGAGTTGGCTGGATCCAACAAAAACATAACACGGTGGAAGCAAAAAAGAGCACCGGTTCCAGCAAACAAGGACGGTGGTAGCAAAAAAGTTGGCTGGATCCAGTAAAAACATGACATGGTGGAAGCAAATTTTGGAGTTGTTTCCAGCAAAAACAATCTAGTTCCAGCCAAAAGAAACATTGTCTCCATCGCCGGCCGCCCGGTCGCTATGAGGTATGTTCCAGCATCTGCAAAAAATGATGGTTGAAGCATTCCATGCCGCTTGATCCGACATTTGGCACCGTCAGACCTTGACACGCCGTGGCTTGATGCATATGGCGTGAGCCACCGAGCATTAGTGAAAAAAGAGCATCGGCGTCGGCTGGGTCGAGCATGCGAAGATGCCCCCCCCCCTCCCCCAGCTCCGCTCGACCTCCCAAGCATGACGCCCTCGCGCCTGGCTTGCCTCTCAGCTAGCAACCATTGCTGATTTGGGGTAGGATTAAAGGAGGATCGTTGTTTGGCTCGATGGCGGAGGAGGGGAAGTGGGATGTAGATTAGGAGAAAATGAGTGGCGATGAATGTGTCTGGCGTGAGAGGATAAGAAAAGCGCTTGGCGATAGGTAGGGCCTAGCGGAACCATTGGCTTAGCATAGGGTATTTGGATCGCACTGGGATTCCTGACGTCTGTGAGACCGGCCAGTGTTGGCGGTCTGTGGAGAATCATAATAAGGACTTGCAATTTGTAGAAATTATCAAGTAGTACTTTCTTGATTCGATCGAGTATGTTCCCATTCACTTGTTAAGAAATGGCTATCAAAACGAATTAACCCTTTATCCATTTTTCTTTTTAAGTACCCTCACAGGGAAAGAAGAATAGTAAAAAGATATGGAGTGCACTAGAATTTCTTTTCATTATTTCCTTCCTCTATCCATTATCCATATTCATGCGAAATTGCTCATGAACTAATACCCAACTCTTTCCATTTATTAATTGAATTCCTATAACAAGTAACAAGTGTTTTATTCCAAGATTAAATTATTACTGAACAAAGAAAAATTTTCATTATATTATAAAGGATGAGATCAATTTGGAAGAAACATTACCCTTAAGTGGGGCCTGACAGAACACGTGGCATCATTACCCTTAAAAATAAGTGGAGCGCATACAAAAAGAAGTATGCCATGCCACCATGCAGGATCGAACTACAGACCTTCAGTTTACAAGACTGACGCTCTACCACTGAGCTATAGGGGCGAATTTGCCTGTATTACATGAAAAATGTATTTGTTTATATAAACCACGATGTTGATTATGTCGGCCTCGCGGTCTCGGCTCTTCTTTCTCCTTCCCTGCCCACCAGTCCACCGCCGCCGCCTCTCCCCCCAATCCCCTCTCCCACCTCCCCCGGCGTCGGCCAGCAAGCAGCCATGGCGAGTCCCGCGCGCATCGACGTGGATAAGCTGAACGTGGAGCAGCTTAAGGCGCTCAAGGAGCAGACCGATCTGGAGGTCAATCTCCTCCAGGACAGCCTATCCAAGATCCGCACCGCCGCCACCCGCCTCGAGAACGCCACGGCCGCCCTCCACGAGCTCTCCCTCCGCCCCCAAGGCATGGCTCGCCGCCTCAACCAACCCTAACCCCCTATTCTCCACAGCGTTCCATCTTCTCGCCCTTTCCGCTGGGGTTTGATTAATCTTTTCTTCTGCGGCTCGGCGTGTGCAGGGAAGAAGCTGCTCGTGCCGCTCACGGCGTCCCTCTACGTGCCCGGCACGCTCGACGACGCCGAGAAGGTCCTCGTCGACGTTGGCACCGGCTACTACATTGAGGTATCTTGCACATCATTGGGTTTGTAATAGTTTACAGCATGTTAGTTTGTTCACTACTTCAGCGAATCTCTCAATATGGTGATACAAATTGGTCATGAGCTTATCAGCTTCTTTGGATATATACGGAAAAAGGAAAATAGTATTGGTCGGTTATTGGTGACATTTTGATACAGAGGAAAAACACATGATCAGCGACACAACATCAAGTTGCCATGAAAGTTCCACTAGTTATTGCACCGAAATCATCCAAGCGCTGATTGGCCTGTCTTGTTCCATGTAAAGTTCAGCCTTGTTTGGTGAGGAGAAGTTAATCGTGAAGGTCTCCCAACTTGAACTCTGGCTGCCAGTGATTTGTGGCCCATCGGGTGCTTGGTGAATGAGACATAGTTTAGAACTTGCTCTGTTGCTCATGAGATGCATGTTTTCCTGGCCTGTAGTTTAGGTCACTCTTTTAGAACCAAGTGAGCGGCGCAGTACCCTAAGTAAACCATATTTATACTCAAATGATACATCTTATTTATTTATTTATTTTATCTGCCGCCTGTCGTATGATTCTTTTTTCTTGTGTGCAGAAAACTATGACTCAAGGAAAAGAATACTGTGAAAGGAAAATTAATTTGCTGAAGTCCAACTTCGATGAACTACTTGAGGTAATATTGACTGACTGGACTGCTCTTGTAGCTACTCATTTTAGCACAACTGGAGGACAAATGCTTTAGCCTGTATTTTGTTAAAATTCTAACTGAATGTGAGTAGAAGATATTGAAGTTCATAAAGCCATTTTGAGCTTGAGTAACTTCTAGTTGAGTGAGTAGAAATGGTCCCATAATGAAACTTTTAGGAGAAATGTTTTCCTTCATCTATGCATGTGTGCTTTAAGCTTGTAACATGCAGACCTTTTCTTTAGTCGAATTTATCTTATATGCTCAGGTCTTGACTTGTGTTGACATACCGACAGCATTCTTTGTAAAGTTAATTCTGCATTGCCAGTTGCCACCAGATTAACCTTAGGCACCATGTAAGCTGACCAAGTTGATGGGAAGATATAATTCAGTGCCTTCAAATATGATTAGTGTTAGTGCAACTGCTCATCATATTAGTATCAGTTCTTACAAAAAATAAATCAGTATCATAATAAATATCAGGGCTTGGGTTCCTCTAAGTTAAGTTGTAGAATACATGGAGCAATATCTAGGGGCGCCATTATTGGCATAGAATGCACCTGGTCACAATAGGTAGCATTACCAATGCTTTGTTATTCCTTTTAAGCATATTCTGAATATGACATTGTCTACCAGTTTACATTAGTTATGTATATTTTGGTGAATCACAAGGTGTGAAATGTGCAATAGTCTGGTGGAATGTAGTACACAACTTCGGGGTTAGCAGCACAAAGCACCAATGTCATTTTGCCAGAAGCTTTTATCATTTGCAGTTGGTGTTACTCTGTTAGCAAACTCCTTTTTATTGTGGCGAATTTTCATCTGGTGATTCTCTGGTACAAACCTAGTATTTGATTGTCAATTGTTTGACAGTGTATGCTGTAATAGGATTGTCTTATATTGATGATGATAACCATATAAATTGCTAGCTAGTCATCTCTATTTGGAAGGCACAACTTTATATTGAGCTATGCTGGGACTCGCATCCCCCTCCACTGAACTTCACACTCGGCGCTAAATATGATTATGTGTTATAATTCATGTGTCTGAGCTATTCCTGAACTGCAAGACACATACCTAACCTGAATGTCATACAACAACCCCCCTTGGCAGATGATCACTCTATTCTTCATGTGCAGATGGCGACCAAAAAGAAGAGCATAGCAGACGAAATGGGCATGTTTCTGCAAGCCAAGCTGAGGCAGGCATCACCGAGCTCGAGTTCTTGAGAGCGGAATGCGCGCCCTGCCCCTTGCTTTGTTGGAGTGCCAGGGTGGTTCGCTCACTCGCAGCCCTCAAGGAACATGGGACGTTCTTTAGCTGTTTTGGCCGTGTGTGCAAGGTTCTCTGAGATGATTTACTGAAACAGCCTGCTCTATCGTCAGACTTCATCCTCGGGTAATTTGGAACTCGGTATCAAACGTGTGTGTCTTGGATGCACAATCTGCAATTTAATGGCTTTGACAATCAATTATGAGTTTGTTGCATTTTGATGTTTGGATGCTTGGTTTCGTTTTCACATGCTGTTGTTGCTCTTGCTGGTACTTGTTGAAGCCGTCATATGGTGTAAAAGTACTTCTACTCGTGCATGCATTTGCCACCATGTGTACCACTAAGTTAGGAACGTTAAAGCAAAAATCTCTGGTTACTATGTTTACAAATACAGTATGAGGAAGAACCACATCGACACAAATTCTTTCGATGGATTGCCTATAGGCATAGGAGCAGATTGAACACCAAGGACAATATCTCTACTCTTATAAAACAGAATTGGCGATGATGGTGTGTCTGCCATCTGAAAGACCGTCCGATCTATGTCGGCGGATAGGAAGAAGCTATGACAATTTTGCAAAAAGATACCCGCGCTCCTCTCCACATTTGTAGATATGGCTTTTTCTCGTTTATTCTTATTTCTCACAAGATAAACTATTCGTATAAATACATCTTGATGTTCCGTACAATGCACGGGTATCTTGCTAGTGACAACTAAAACCTTCAGTCATACTCCTCATGATATGCCCAGCGCTGGAGTCCATCCATCATACCCTGCAGGAATGCTCGATGGTTTTGAGGTAGTTAAATGTCCATCGAACAGCCCTCGAGAACCAACATGTGCACGCTCGAATCTGCTGAACAATATCGCTACTGAGCTGCGTACATGGGCGTCTCGTGTACTCAATCAAGAACACAGACATCCTGTTTGTTCTGGGTGGACAAGCGGGCTGCTTAGCCACAGCTCTTACATTCCTCTGCTTCTATATCCTTTTTGTCTTCCTCTCACCAGCAAGCTTCAAGCTTGATTGGTAATAAACCTTGTGGGGTTTCATCTTTTCGCTGAGCTGGCAAACAACCCGACGGGCTCTTGCGACCGCGTCGCCCCCGCGGGCGACCGGCCGCGCCGTGACTCTCTTCTCCAGCCCCCTCCCTCCTTCCTCCACCTTGCCGTCGTCGGCGCTTCGGCTGCCGAACTGGCCGGCGGCATATGGCGGCCCCCCTAATTCCCTCTCGGCTCTCCTCTGGCGCGGGGCGAGGCGGGCTAGAGGTGTCCTAAGCGGTCGTCGGCGTGGTGGCGAATCTGGCTGCTGTGGCGGATGGTGGCGGTGGCGTCGCCGTTAGCGGCGGGGTAGCCTGTGTGTGTGATCTGGCGGCGCGCTTCGGCCCAATCTGGGCCCTTGAGCCCCATCTGGGTTGGCGGGCTGGCGGTGGGGTCTGCTTGCTGGCGGAGTCCTCGAGGCGGGGAGAGGCGAAAAGCGGCGAGTCTTTGGCGGGCATCGCCGGCTTGTTGCGGCGTGGTGGCGGGGCTTAGCGGCCCGTTCGGGCCTAGCCGGGCGAGGTGGCGACATGCCCTGTTGCGCGTCCGGGCGGCTACTGCATGCGGTCGGGAGGTTCCGACCTCCCGCCGGCAGCGGTGGAGGTGGTTCCCTCCCGTTCGGCCGGTGTTGCTTCTCCCTCCATGGGCGCTTCTCTCCGATCCTCTTGGCCTCGTGTTGGTGTCCTTGATGGTGGCGTGGGTGGTGGCGCAACCACGATGGCGCATGGTGGTGGGCGGTGGTTTGGTGGTCGGCGCGGTCCTTTGGCGGTGGGGATGGAGTCTGGGAGAAATCCTTGCGGTTCTTGGCTCGATCTTGGCGACACTGCGGGTGCCACCATTCCTCCACGGAGGTGTCGGTGATATCCATCCCCGCCTCCCTCCGTGTCTGGGAAACTCTAGGACATGTCCGGGCAGCAACGTCGTCAGCGTCGCATTCCTTCTTAAAGGTGCTGCTTGGTACACAACGGTTCGGAGCCTCGGGTTGTGGTGGTTTGTTTCTGGAGGGTGTAGCGGTGACGGGTCATCCGCTTTTTGTCGAGCTGTCGTTGTTGGCATTTGTTTCTTCATCTTTTTCTTTTGGGCTTGCTGTGCTGTTCGTCCCAGTGATCCTTGTATCGGTGTTGGTTGCTTTGGAATACAAAGCGGAGGAAACCCTTTTTCGGTAATAAACCTTGTAAACTTCCACTTCCAGCGCAGGGAAGGAATGCCACATCTCATACCAGTATAAAAATCGCGTAAAGTTCTATGATACGTTACATTCTACTAAAACACGTATGCATAATCAAAATGATATACACATGAAGGCTGACAGCTTGTTCATAGTAACATAAAAGGTTCTGAACTACTCAACAGTAAAGAAAACATGAAGGTTCAAGGCTCGTTCATTCAGCTGATGCAGAGAATTCAAACTAGTAGATAAAAATCACAACACATCCTAGCAGTTATTCACAGCTCGGGCGAGATATGATAGCATCATCCTTCACCTGCCCAAAGGTTTCACGCTCAAGACATGTAACCAAGCAATCATTCGCGCATTGCTCCGATAGCTTGTTTACTGCCTTATTGTTCACGTAATTCACTGAAGACAGGTCCCTCTCATCACTGGCAGTAGCTACAGGAAGGATCAGCACCAACCTGAGAAGCCTGTAGACAATGTTGTAAACACGGTCCTTCCTTGTTTCGACAAGCTTGATAGAAAGCTCCGCAAGAGTCTTCACTTCTCTAAACCTTTCGTCCAGACGCAGATCATCAACGAAGTTTGAAAGTTGGAAGGGAAGATGCAACAACTCAGACTGTGAAAAATCCTTGGGATAAAAGTGGGCAAGCTTAACCAGCTTTTCCTCATCATAAGCAGCAAATGAGTCGGCGGGATTGAATGCTGCCATGCAAATCAGTAACTCCGTGTTGACCTCATCAAACATGCCATCAAGTTCTCGAAGTTGACTATCAATTACATCCAAAAACATATCAACGTGGTAGTGATGAAGATTCGTGGCCTTTTCGTAGAACTTTGGAGATCTCCCGATCGGGTCATACAAACCATCCATGTCCACAAGTTCGATGTCATGTTTCACACAAAAAGAGGTGACCTTCTGAAGAATACTTTCCCATTCACCATCTTCCCGCAGTAACTGCAACCGTTTCTTTGTCAAGCTAACAAGATCGATAGCATTAACAATATCTTGATCCCTCTTTTGCAAAGCACTGCATAAGCCATCTGTATACTCAAATATAGTTTGCAGCAAGTGTGCTATAAAGACAAACTCAAATGTCTCGAATGCATAAGACACCTCTTGAGCTCGTAGTGATTTTATGCCATTATGCTCATCCCCAATCATACAGAGAATTTCCCAAATTGCAGGATATAAAGAGATAACATGCATCACATTTTCATAGCGGGATCCCCGAGGAGTATCACAAGGTGTTCCCAGGCTCTCTCGATCAAGACCATATTCAGCTTCAGTTTCTTCCAGTTCAAATGTTTCGATGATATACTCAGCTTGAGCTACTCCAAGCATTCTTATCTTTTCACAGCACATCACAAGAAAATCCATCAAATATTGAAGGTGATAAAGAACCAACCGCCATGAACATTCTGTAGCAACAGCAACCATATTTACCTGAAGTTGATGGGCAAAGCAATGGACATAATAAGCAGAAGGGACTCGTCCACAATTATTTTCTTCAAAGCATTATGATAACCCTTCATGGCACAAGCACCATCATATCCCACCCACGGACCCTAGAAAAGCTCAAAGAGTGTGCCATAAGCAGATTCTGAATTGTTGTTTTAATTGTCAAAGGGTAGTGTCTTCAACTCCGGCGATGCGAGGAACCTTTCCACAGCCATTCCTTTTGTACCAACATAAGCATGAGCAAAGGGCCAATTGTTCCTGTTGTTCCATATCATAAGATTCATAAACAAGCACATGAAATAACCATCACCAAGATCTTCGATGATGAGCCTAGTAGTTTCTTGGCACAAGCGTTGATGAGTTGCTCCTGTGCCTTTTGGTCCAACAGCTCGCTGCTTCTCGGAGCATCCTTCAGACCCACCCTTTTAACTCCTTCAATACTCTCTGCCAGCCAATCCACAAGCTCAAGAAAATTCCCTGCATTACCTTCATTTTCAAGATGTCCATGGACTGGCAAGCCTTGCTGCAAGATGATCCTCAGGCACTGGACTGAAGTGTTCAAACGGGACAGATATAGAGCCTCAGCCTCGGCCTGCAACTGCTTAGCGTTTGAAGCAATGGACTCGTCGTCACCAGATTCATCGTCCTCCGGTACCACCTGCAGCCCATCTGATGGGGAAGGGTTGCCTTGGTTCCGAGACCAGCTTTCAACTCCAATCGGTGCGGGTTTTGGCGTTGAGGTGGAGGCAATCTTGCTTTTCTTGGAAGCTCTATCCCACAACGTTTTCAAATCCATGTTTTTCTTCATTTCTCACAGTCCTGCTGAACCTCTAAATCTTTGATACCTACACGAAATAAAGTGGCAAGAAAAGAGAGCAATCACCTCACCAGCTGATGGTTTGAACATTCACAAGTTCTACTCCGATTAGAAACTGGGAACTGGAAGCTAGATTGGGGAACTCACGGCACGGCCGAGGCGGGATTGGGGATTTGGCGAGTGGCGTCCGGTGGCCGCACCCGCAATGCTTCCCGCCGGCTGGCTGGCTGGCTGTGTGGACGGTCGCGCCGCGCCACCGAGTCCGTCGTCGGGGGCGAGTAGCCGGCGGCGCGCGACGTGCTACAGTTGGAGGGAAGCCGTCGGATGGCTTTGCGGTTTGCGCCGCCTGCTCGTCTCGCGCCTCTCTCTCTCTGTGTCTTTTTTTTTTGAGACATCTCTCTCTCTATGTGTCTTGTGGGCTCGTTCAGGCCAGGCCGAGCGAGCAAAACTGCGGAACATCAGGGGTGCGGCCCATTCTTTAGAAAGAGGCCTAGTTTGCTTAATACTTCTACATTTTGCTGAGTTGGGCATCTCCTCTCAAACCGGACACCGCATATGTCCACGGGCGAGGGGACCAGTCTGTGGATATACGTTTCAAACCAGCTTTCAACAAACCGGACGAATTACATGCAAAACAGGCGATTTTCATCTAAACCAAAGCACATTCATTACATTTATCGACATTTTTAATTAAAAAAAGCAACCGAACCTAAACCTAGCATATGGCGGCAGTCGTCCCCCTTGTTCCCTTCCGACGACATTGAGCTCAGCTCGCCGTTTCCATAATGACAATAAGACCGATACAATGAAGGTGTAAATCATTTGGCGAAAAGAGTAGAACATGAGAGACGGGCCGGCTCACTTGGGACTCGAGGCCCCGCCATCTCCCATGCCCTACTCATCCTCGTCGGACTCTGCGACCTGCCCGTCATCAGTGGACATGAGGTCCACAATGGACATGGAGGGAACGACTGATAACCCACAAGTATAGGGGATCGCAACAATTTTCGAGGATAGACTATTCAACCCTAATTTATTGATTCGACACAAGGGGAGCCAAAGAATATTCTCAAGTATTAGTAGCTGATCGACTTGTCAATTCAACCACACCCGAAAGACTTAATATCTGCAGCAAAGTATTTAGTAGCAAAGTAGTATGGAAATGTGATAGCAATGGCAAAAATGTGATGGCAGTTTTATAGCATTATAGCAGATGTAGCAGCAAAGTAACATAGCAAAGATCAATATGTGAAAAAACTCATAGGCAATGGATCAATGATGGATAATTATGCCGGATGGCATTCATCATGCAACAGTTATAACCTAGGGTGACACAGAACTAACTCCAATTCATCAATATAATGTATGCATGTATTCCGAATATGGTCATACGTGCTTATGAAAAAAAAACTTGCATGACATCTTTTGTCCTACCCTCCCGTGGCAGTGCGGTCCTAATAAAAACTAAGGGATATTAATGCCTCCTTTTAATAGAGAACCGGAACAAAGCATTAGCACTTAGTGAATACATGAACTTCTCAAACTACGGTAATCACCAGAAAAAAAATCCCAATTATTATCACCTTGGGGTATCACGGATCATAACTTCGTAATAGGTGTCTACAACTTGCAAGATAGGATCGAGAACACAAATATATTCATGAAAATATAATAGGTTCATATCTGAAATCATGGCACTCGGGCCCTAGTGACAAGCACTAAGCATAGCAAAGTCATAGCAACATCAATCTCAGAACATAGTGGATACTAGGGATCAAACCTAACAAAACTAACTCGATTACATGATAAATCTCATCCAACCCATCACCGTCCAGCAAGCCTATGATGGACTTACTCACACACGGCGGTGAGCATCATGAAATTGGTGATGGAGGAAGGTTCGTGATGATGATGGCGATGATTTCCCCTCTCCGGAGCCCTGAACGGACTCCAGATTTGCCCTCCCGATATAGAACAGGAGGTGGCTGCGGCTCTGTATCGTAAAACGCGATAAATCCTTCTCTCCTATTTTTTCTCCTGAACGTGAATATATGGACTTGGAGTGAGGTCGGTGGAGGTCCAGGGGACCCACAAGGCAGGGGGCGCACCCTACTCCCTGGATTAGTTCCATTCAAATTGGTCCCCTCTGATTGATTCTTTCGCCAATAATTTTTTTATTCCAAAATATTCTCCATGGCTTTTCAGGTCATTCCGAGAACTTTTATTTACGCACAAAAATAACACCAAGGCAATTCTGCTGAAAAGCAATGTGATCTGGGTTAGTTCCATTTAAATCATGCAAATTAGAGTCCAAAACAAGGGCAAAAGAGTTTAGAAAAGTAGATACGATGGAGAAGTATCAACGACACGCTCGTCATCCCACCGGGGTGGCCAAAAGCTGTTTGGCGGTAGCGTGGGGCCTTGCATTTGGCGTTATTCTCGTTCGCGATTGCGGCGCATCAATGCGTCATCTGCACGCCAATGCCATAGCGCATCTAGTTGCGCCACACGTATGTTGTGGCGACGTCTTGTTGCGGGTGGCCTTGTAGAGCACCTGCTGCTTTCGGCGAGAAGTTGGGTTTCACTATGGCCATGGTCGCCACGGCTTCCTCGGTTGCGCGCTCACCATAGATCTAGCCCTCCGTGAGCCGGTGCTTCTCAGGGAGGAACATGTTGTATCCTGCTGCTCCTGCGCCTGCCGGAACACCGGCATATGCATCGACGCCGACTTATCCTCCGCCATGGCGACGTAGAAGTGTGTCTGCGCTTGCTCCATCATCAAGCCGGCATGCACCAGCGTGGGCTGCAGCGTAGAGTCATCGTCGGAGCCGGTCTCCATTGTGGGGTCGTCGTCGAGAGCTGGCCAACATGTCGGCATCTACCTGCCTGGCACGGCGGCTCTTCCAGGCGGCCGCAAGGGCTGCCACCTCGTGCTTCTGCTCCGTCAAGAGGCTCTCCCACAATGCATTTCCGCTCAAGGTCATGGTGGATGTGGTGTACTGGAGGAGCAGATGAGTTGTGGTGTGGTGTGAGCCGGGTGTGTCCTCCTTTAAATAGCGGATGCGGTGAGGAATGGCGTGCGGGCAGCGTCAATGCGAATGTCGAGTTGGTTTCTCGGCGGTGAGTGCATTTAATGGCGATAAACGAGACAAGCAGATATTGAGCGAGCATGGTAGATATCCATCATGTCCGTCGAGTAAACATCTTTGGCATTGAACATGCACGAATACCGGGCGTGCGCGGGTTGTGCCCCGGCCAGCGAGCCGCTTCAATGCCGACGAGTGAGAGGTCAAGTCAGCTATGTGTCGGCGTTAATGCGGAGCGGCCGCTCTAGAGCGGCATGAATGCGGGTAGCTGGTTCGGGCAAGAAAGAGCGCAGGCGAGGGAGAGGTTCGGGTGGGCTAGGTTCTTGGATGCTTGCATGGCGTCTAAACACCATAAAGCCCTGGTTTGCTCCATATTGCGTGAAAAGGACGTTCGGACCGCCGAGTTGACCGATACAAGATCGGTTGGATGACAAAACACGCCCGGACCGCGCGGCCCGGACTGTTTCGTGCGCTGAAGATGCCTTTATGTGTTGAACTACTGTCGATCATTTCTTGTGAGGTTCGACGAGCGACAAGCATCACGCTTTCTATTCCCTCTATTTTTTTGTACTTTGGGTATTAGATTTGTCCGAAGTCAAACTCTTTAAAGTTTGACCAAGTTCATACAAAAATATATTAACAACGTCAATATCATTAGATGCGTCATGGAGTATATTTTCATACAATATTTATTAAGCATTGCAAATATTGATATTTTCTATTATAAACTTGGCCAACCTTTGTATCTAATATGCAGAGTAAAAAATTGAAACCGTTGATAACCCACAAGTATAGAGGATCGCAACAGTTTTCGTGGGTAGAGTATCAGCTCAAATCACTACAAAAAAAGGCAGATCCGTGACATTTTTGGCCCAACGAAATTTTTTCTGTCATGCTTATGACACTTCTATGAAGATAATTGTGACAAAACCCGGTATCATCATAGATGTGGTGGGCTCCTAGTTCTATGAAAAAAAATTATGAGAAAATGGGATTTTGTCTGGGCGGGCGAGGCCTTGTTGCATGACACTCTTTGGGCCGTCCATGACAGAAAAAACCGTGGTAGAAGCGAGGGCGAGGAAAATATCTGGGAGTTCCCGGTTATGGTGGGTGGTCGGGGCGGCGACACTACAAAAAAGACACATCCGTGACATTTTGGGCGAGCAATTTTTTTCGCTATACATATGACACTTCTATGGCGATAATTGTGACAAAACTGGTATCATCATAGATGTGGTGGGCTCCTACTTCTATGACAAAAATCATGACGAGAAAATGGGCTTTTCGTCACAGGCGGGCGGAGGCGTAGCTGCATGACATTCTTTGGGCCGTCCATGGCGGAAAAAACCGTGGTAGAAGCGAGGAGGAAAATTTGGGAGTTGCGGTTCTGATGGGAGGTTGGGGGCGGCGATCGCGTTCTCTCGTACATCTGTGGCGTGTGTGCGGCGTTGGCTCTTGAACCCGGCGGCGTTGGGCTCTAGCGAACCGGCGATTACTGCTGCGAACTCTGCGTTCTTGAACCCGGCGATCGATCAATGGTGATGGCGAACCCGATGGGCGATTCGCCGCTGCTTCTTTGCTAAGCGAAGCCGATCGATTGGATGAGCGATGGCGTTGCGGGGGTTGGATGAGCGATGGCGGTGGCGTTGCCTCTGGATGAGCGGGACCCGTGGTGTGGAGGCTGGATGAGCGATGAGCGGTGGAGGGTGGCCGTGGAGGGTGGTTGAGCGGTACCCGTGGTGTGGAGGCTAGATGAGCGATGAAGCGGTGGAGGGTGCCCGTGGAGGGTGGTTGAGCGATGGGCGGTGGAGTAAGCGGTGGAGGCTGGATGAGCGAGGGAGCCCGTGGAGGCTGGAGTAGGTCGGCGGTGGCCGTGGAGGTGGAGGAGGTCGGCGATGGAGATGAAACGGTATCCGTGGAGTCCGTTTCTGATGCGCCACACCCTCCCGATGAACAGGACCCCGTTTGACCGTGGCGCTCCAACACAAGTCCGTTTGTCCGTTTTGCGATGCGCCACACCCTCCCGATCAGCGGGACCCCGTTTGACCGTGGGAGGTCCGTTTCCTCCGTTTTTGATCGCCCACCCCTCCCGATCAGCGGGACCCTCGTTTACGACCGTGGGAGGTCCGTTTCCTCCGTTTTGCGGTACTCCAGACCCCTCCCGATGAACAGGATCCCGTTTTGAACGTGGCCGGTCGAACACAAGACCGTTTCCTCCGTTGTGCGGTACACGAGCCTCGTTTCCATCATACATTCCGTCCAAGCCCTCCCGATGAACACGACCACGCGTTACATTCCGACCGGCGGTTTGGCTCCCCATTAACACGGCAGCGGCTGTTTCTGTTCCGACCAGCCATGTAGGCGAGCCCTGCGCCATACGTGTCTTGGCGAGTAGGCGTTGAGACCCGCCCGTATGTACACATACGTGGCGTGTTTTCTTGCACCTGGCGATGTGCGTGCGTGTGCATGCTACGTGCGGCGCCTCTACTCGACACGTGCGCCTCTACAGCGACTAGTATATGCGTACGTTCGCGACCGAATGACAACGCTACATACGCCCGACCGGTGGGTCGGTATCGAGCACTTCCTTACTGCGAAGATGTAGTGGTGGGTCCCAGCGGTCGAAGCGAATCGTTTTGGGTTTTTGCGGACGCACTTCCTTGCGTGCGAAGATGTAGCTAGTGGGTCCCGGCGGTCGAGGTGAATCGTTTTGGTTTTGTTTTTGCCGACGCACTTCCTTGCGTGCGAAGATGTGGTAGTGGGTCCCGGCGATCGAAGCGAATCATTTTTTGGGCGCACTTCCTTGCGTGCGAAGATGTAGCTAGTGGGTCCCGGCGAGGCAGGGGAAACGTTTTTTCGCAAAATATGGTGGCCCGTCCGGTGGGTCCCAGCTGTCGAGTGGAGAATAATTATTTTGCGGCGTAATAAGAAGGCACTTCCTTCTGCGGCCGTGGACACCGATTATCGACCTCTCCACGTCTGATCCACGTCCGATGGAAGCCATTCCTTGACCACCTTGACCACGCCGCGCCCGAAACACCGGGGCGGTGGGCGGCGGCGAGGCCTAGGAAAGGGGCGGCGGCGGGCGGGGAACAGCGGCGATGGATGCCCAGCGTGAAAGGTATGAGGTTCACTCGTTCGGCTACGGTGTGAGGCTGCCGTCGCCGCGAGAATAACGAGGGTGTGGGTGCGTGAGGGATGGCACGGCGGCGGTGGGAGTAGTAGAGGCGGTGAGGCCTCCGCGGCATCCTGACCGACCCGCAGGCGGCGAGGCGGTGACACGACCGGCGCTACTGGCGGCTAGAGCAAGAAGACGAGAGGTTGAAGAAGCACTACGGCCGTTGGATGGACATCGTCACGTCCTTTGGAGCTAGAACCGTTCATATATTGACTAAAGTTGACAAAGGCCTCCGTCCCAATCAACAAGTAGGCCCTAAGTCAGCCTCCACCAAGGTTGGTCCCGGCTAGTAGGGGTATTCATTTTTTGTGCGTAATAAGGAGGCACTTCCGGTGGGTCGAGTTGATAAGCGAAACGCGTTTTTTGCGAAATCGGTGGCTGACACATGGGTCCCAGCGATCGAGAAACATTTTTTCATGAAATCTGGTGGCCCGTCGGTGGGTCCCAGCTGTCGGTGGAGGAATAATTATTTTCAGCGTAATAAGGAGGCACTTCCTTGCGGCTGCCATGGACCGGTGTCGGCCTCTCCACGTAAAGTACTCTTGATGGAATTGATCGTTGACCACATTAACCACCTTGGCAAAGAGCACCCCGGCGGTGGACATGGCGAGCCTAGGAAGGGACGGCGGAGCCCGGGAAACAGCGGTGGAAGCCCCTTGCGGAGAGAAGTCTGAGGTTCACCGGTTGGTGTGGTGTGAAATTTGTCGTCGCGCATGAGAATAACGAGGGGTGTGGGTGAGTAGAGGATGCCTGTCCAGCGATGGGAGTAGTAAAGGCGCGAGGGCTGTTGCGGCATAACCCGACCACGGGAGGTGGGAAGCGGCGGTCCCTTGGTCTTTGCTTTGGTGGTGGAGCAAGAAGATCGAGAGATTGAAGAAACCACGGCCGTTGGATTGACATCCAGCAGTTCGTCTACTAGAATCATTTGTTGATGTAGTATATAATAACTAAAAAATCTTGCATCTGCGTCAACTAAACAGGCCCACAAGTCAGACCACTTCCTCTTTTTTAATAATTTATATATAGCTCATGGCAACTTCTTATGCAATTTATTGCGGTCATTTTTAGTTGGCGGGGCCAATTTAGCATATTTACATGGGTTCCAAACTATTTTAATACCGAAATGTCGAGCCAGATTTAAAGTACTTTGAAGATATATTTGAATTAGGTTAATGCCCAGTGAAATAGGAATCTGAAAATGTGAAGAAAAAAAACCAGAAATTATAAAGTAATTGCCAATTTGTCATCTGTTTTTATATTTACAACCCATTTCATATTACTTTCAAGATTTGCGAGCGTCTTGAAAGAGTTGCAGCCATCGAGGCGTAGAAAAATAAGTGAGCTGGATTGGGTATTCTTGAGAAAAAATAAAGCTGGGCTCATTTCACAAAGAAAAAATAATTTGGGCTGGTCACATGGTGAACATAAAATATAAGCACAGGCTAGGCAGGCCTGACCAGTTCAAACCTGCTCCGTCTCAACAATACCAAACAAAAAAAATCTTGCTTTCGAGTAGCTCGTCCCAGTGTCGGCCGATTTTGTGCTATTCTCTTGTCTATTGACTATATCGCTCACAATGTCGTGGGTCCCGGATGTCGGAAAACACTAGGAGGAAGCATTTTATTTTCCATCTGTTGGCGTGGTGGCCCCTCTTGTCATCCTCTCCACGTATACGCGATTCTGTTGTTTGTTGACCATGTTGACAGCGAGGCGACACGGCAGTGCACCAGCGCGCCGGAGGACATCAGCGTTAACGATTTAGGAGATGGTGGGGCGGCGTCGTGCTCGGCGCAACCCGGCCGTGGGAGGCGAGCGGCGGCCCCGGTGATCTGGTTTAGTTTTGGCGGTTGGAGGAAAACGGGGTGAAGAAACCGACGGTGTAAAAGCGGCGAGTACTTAACAACCTTACTTGAAACTAGCGAGGGCACTTAACAACCAAAGCTGAAAGCGGTATGAGTACTTATCAGGTTCAACCGTACAAAACACGCCTCGAGCGAGTGCTACTTTGCCTCTGATTAACCAAGGTGAGGCCGCCAAGGCCGAGAGCCACCAGCGCATCCACAACCTTACAGCGGCTTCATCTACAACATGGTCAATAAGCAGGATATTAGCTTTAGAGCCATGGAAAAGCATGAACATAATCTTTTGTCCTATTCTCCAAGATGGGCCGGGCCTTCATTATCTGAGACCACCCACGAATAAGTATCTTTTCACCTCCAAGGGAATTGAGTAGGTCGACATAAACATCATGTTGTGACCAAGCGCCAAGTCGACCCGACCATGGTGAGGGCATCGTATAGAAACAATAGAACTTCGGCGGTTCTGTTTCAAGAAGATCACGGTATAAAAGTGTGTATAAGCAATAGTTTATGAAAACAGCTCGTACCATAAGTTTCTCGACACGCAGTTGGACCTGTTCAGCGAGTGCGTGATGGCACACATATCCCGTGGCCTTCCACCATTGAAAGCGCCCCACAAGGACCTCAAGGCGATCAATAAAGTGTAGGAACTTGTGGATGTCGATCAGATCTACTTGATTGCCATTAGTAACAGCGAGTTATTACGAGGTAACAAGCGAGCGGCTGCTTAACTCTGAAAAAACCTACCGTGCCACCAATTATAAGAAAATATTAGTTAAAGTAGCATCTTAAGTGAGAGATTAGTTGCTACTTCTAAAGTTAAATGTGATTACTTAGATATAATAGGTGGATTAAAAGTAATCGAGGCAACAAGCAAGAACCGGATACAAAACTAACATGGATGAACAATTGGAGCAGCGTCGGGGTGGAAGATCGCGGTGAAGATGAGAGCAGGTTCTGCTATTTCCATCAACATTAGATGCGCCAACTTTCAGTCAAGTAACACTTGAGAAAGTTTATCCAAGTTGGCCATAAAAAAGCAGCGATCTTCTTGGTTCATGATGAAGGAAATATGCCCTAGAGGCAATAATAAAGTTATTATTTATTTCCTTATATCATGATAAATGTTTATTATTCATGCTAGAATTGTATTAGCAGGAAACATAATACATGTGTGAATATATAGACAAGCAGTATGTCACTAGTATGCCTCTACTTGACTAGCTTGTTAATCAAAGATGGTTATGTTTCCTAACCATGAACAAGGAGTTGTTATTTGATTAACAAGGTCACATCGATAGTTGAATGATCGATTGACATGACCCATTCCGTTAGCTTAACACTTGATCGTTTAGTATGTTAATGCTTTCTTCATGACCCATACATGTTCACTGTAACTATGAGATTATGCAACTCCGTTTACGGAGGAACACTTTAGGTACTACCAAGCGTCTAGCGTAAGCTGGGTGATTATAAAGAAGTACTACAGGTGTCTCCAAAAGGTACTTGTTGGGTTGGCGTATTTGAGATTAGGTTTTGTCCTCCGATCGTCGGAGAGGTATCTCTAGGCCTTCTCGGTAATACACATCACCTAAGCCTTGCAAGCATTACAACTAATGAGTTAGTTGTGAGATGATGTATTACGGAGCGAGTAAAGAGACTTACGATGCGAGATTGAACTAGGTATTGGATACAAGCGATCGAATCTCGGGTAAGTAACTATACCGATGACAAAGGAACAACGTATGTAGTTATGCGGTTTGACCGATAAATATCTTTCGTAGAATATGTAGGAACCAATATGGGCATCCAGGTTCGCTATTGGTTATTGATGAGAATGGTTCTAGGTCATGTCTACATAGTTCTCGAACCCGTAGAAGTCCTTGCAACAACGTTTGATGACAGTTCATTATGAGTTTATAAGTATTGATGCACGAAGGTTGTTGAGTCCCGGATGTGATCACGGACATGACGAGAGTCTCGAAATGGTCGAGACATAAAGATTGATATATTGGAAGCCTATGTTTGGACTTGGAAGGGTTCAGTGAAAGCAGGAAGATTCTGGGAACAGGGGTTACGGAACCCCGAGGGGTATATGAGCCTTCATGGGCCACAAGGGAGAAGAGGAAGGGCCGGCCAGGTGGGCTGCGCCCCCTCCCCTCTAGTCCGAATAGGACAAGGAGAGGCGGCGCCTTCCTCTTCCCCTCTAATCCTCTCCAACTAGGACAGGGGGAGTCCTACTCGGTGGGAGTAGGACTCCTCGGCAGCGCCTCCCAAGGCTGGCCGCACCCCCTTGGCTCCTTTATATCTGAGGCAGGGGCACCCCATGACACCTAAGTTGATCTACGGATCTTTCCTTAGCGTGTCGGTGCCCCTTCCACCATATTCCGCCCGGTCATATCGTGGCGGAGCTTAAGCGAAGCCTGCGCGGAGAAGTCATATCGTCGCGGAGCTTAAGCGAAGCCCTGCGTCGGTGGAGCATCAACATCGTCCTGCGTCGTCGTCTTGTGGAACTCATCCCGACACTTTCTGGATCGGTCCGGGGATCGTCATCAAGTGAGCGATGTGCGAGAACTTCGGAGGTGCCGTCGTTCGGTGCTTGGATCGGTCGGATCGTGAAGGCGTCGACTACATCAACAGCGTTGTTATAGCGCTTCCGCTTTCGGTCTCACAGTGCGTGGGCGGACCTCTCCTCTCGTTGCTATGCCATCACCATGGTCTTGCGTGATCGTAGGAATTTTTGAAATTACTCGTTCCCCAACACATGAACCCAACTCGGAGTAATATCCATGGCTTGTCTTCACTGTGACCATTAAACTAGTGTATTCAGTTATGGCAAGGCCGAGCATCTTAGTACATGTGTTACGGCGGAGAAAATAATACTGCTGCGGGAAAAATAATATGACAACACGGCATGTTCAAAAACCCCACCCTCCGGATAGAAGAGGATTCTAGGAACATCATGCGCGTTTCAAAATGCCATGGTAGGATGAGAAGGAACAAGTGTGGCGTTTAGCGGTAGAAATCTGTAGGGTACTCGCACTTTGGAGCTTTGCAAGCTGAAACACACTAGATTGATCTGAAGAAAAATGCATCAGCGGCGGCTGCCATCCTAGGATTACTGCGACCAAGGGACTTGGATTTATCGGGGATGGATGAAGAATTCATACCTGGTTCTCCATGAAAACCCTATGCAATCGCCGGCGAGGTTTTCTCTGAACAACGAGCGAGGAGAAGGGATTCGGGCCCGGTGAAATATTGCGCTTCGTCCGTCCGACTTCTTGCTAAAATTTGGAAAGGGGTGTGATTGTGGCTCATTGGGCATATTGTGGCGTTCTGACCGGGGTGTGTCTACTATGAAGTTGTGCACTCTAATTTGTGCATATGTACGTGGACCCGTTGCGGTTGCCCACATATCAGCGAAAGGAAGTAGAAAGGCAGGAGTAACTAGTTACACATAAATATATTTTTGTGAGAGATACTCCCTCGTAAAGAAATATACAAATCTTTATATCACAGGCTCACCTTGCCGAAATATACTCCCTCTGCGTGCGGACGGGCATTATGGGGTTCAGCTTTTTTTATGGCGGTTCAGCTAAGAATATAATACTCAGATTTTTATTTTTTTACTCGGATAGGCTCACGGTTCTTGACTTTGGGCATGAGCCGACCCTGCATGTTTGGGGGCCCATGTGTTCTACCTCGGCGCTTTTCATATTACAGCGATCGATGCTGCGCTGGTTCTGAATCTTTGTCATAAAGCGAATACACAAAATTGAATAAAACACGGCAATTTGTTGGAATGAAATCGAGCAGCGGTTCCTAACCAGCAATCGAGTTGCAATTCTATCAATGATATACCATGTGATAAATAATCTTGTCGTACTACTTATACACAGGACACTTGTTTCACCATGCAGATTATTACATCAAAATCTCTCGGAGGATAGATCAGTTCGGCGATTGCGTCTTTGCTCTTGAAGAATTTCAAAGTTGATTTGGACCAGCTCTCCTTGCCGAGAAAGTTCGATTTTGACATCATCCCCTACCATAAGATATGATTTAGATTTGAACCTTGACCATCCTTTAGCATCAATCATCATCGACCATCCTTTGTACTTACGGTATATTGAGCAGGTTCATTCACACCATGGCTGCGCATTATAAGAGAAACTTGGCATGATGCCGGATAGTTGAGCGACTCCCTCGTTACTCTAGGAATTCTCTGTTTGCAAACAAGAAGACATACCCAAACAGTTAGATCAACACGGTGAATCATGTGAAACAACATGGAAAGAAAAAAAAGCGAAGCACTTGGGAGGCCAATGCTTACCAAGAAGGTGGACATGTCGGTTTGTGTAAGGACTTTGGTATATGAAGTCGAACTGCAGCCCGATCATTACGGTGAAACTGCACAGGCGGACCAAATGCAAGTGCAAGTGTTGATGCAGTGCGAAGCCGCTTGCTGCCGCCGGAGATGGTGCTCCTTGTAGAGCTGGTGCGGTGTCGATGCCCGATCCTCCGGTAGATCGGTGATCCTTGCGGCGGTCGGTGCCCAATCCTCGGCTGGATCGGTGAGCCCTTTGCATTGTCGATGCTGAAACAGCTGCCGGTGCTTGATTTGTGAGAGACAGCGGCGATGCGTATGCGATGCTGCTATGATCAGCTTTCTAACTTGACTAGGATCCATGACCGTGATCCAGTTTTTCTTCATTTTTTAAGCGAGAAGGACTAATTGTGGCGTTTTGTTAAACCAAACTGCAGTTCATCATAGGGATTCACTTGTACTCGAGACAACGGTGATCAATTTTTCGATAATATAAGTGATGGATAGTGCCTTCGTTCTTGACACGACATAAGAAGTGAAACCTGCAAAAATAGCCATCGTGAAACAAACCAAGCGGTTTATTCTATGATAAATGTCACATGGCAAAACCTGCATCGTAAAATTGCAGGAAAAGAAAGAAAACATGACATTAAATCAATAAGATTTAGGCGGTAAATCAATAAGATTTACTTGATGTGACACAGTGAATCCTTACCGAAATCACTATGTTGAAGTACTAAGCGGAAGATTGATCGTCCAACTCTGGCGTGGCATGCGAGGGGCCCTGCCTACTCCCTAAGCAGAGACGGTCAAAGGTCGTGACAAATCGTATGGACCGAACATCCATGGGAATGGAAATCCTGGTGGGTGCGATAAACCCTGCAATGCATACTGAGATATTGGAGTGTAACCATAATTGATAAACCGTCCTCACAAAAATATGATCTGGATACTTCAAAATATCTGGTGAATTGAGTGGATGAGACATTAACATAGACCATTCTCGGGACTGACCACACACCAAAAGCGGCAGCACTAATAAACAATCTGAGGTTCACAAACACAAATCAAATCTTGAACAATAGTACTTACTACTGAGACAAGCAAAGTTGCACTAACTAAACTCTGCAGACTATTTCTTGCCACCGACCTACGGGATGAACCCCTCATAGCTGACTAGGCCATGGACTTCGTGTGAGATGTCTACATGCACCATCACCATCTTGTCAACCTTGGAGAACCTAGCAGTGGTCTTTCCACTCATAAACATGATGATGAAGACATGCGCATCAGTTAGTTGGGAAGCTTTACAAGAACCACACCCTCGTGTCGAAGGCACAACCAGGAAATTGTTGTGGTCAAGTACAGCCTCGAGAACACGCTGACAACAATGCTACGGAAAACACTAGTTGAGGACACGTGGCGACTAGGACACAGCATTTGGATAGTTCAGCGGTAGAACTCATCATCAGGTCTTCCAGTTCACACGGCATGACTTTGAGAACTTCATCTCCACAGCGGATCTGGTTCTAATTCAAGCGAAACCATATTCCATTACTACCTCCGTTCAGAAATATAAGATGATTTTCGATATTATACTCCATATATGACTACATATCGCATACGAAATGAGTGAACAAAGACACTAGAACATGTCTTCAAAGGCATGAGGCGGAGGATTACATGCAATATCCATAACACAAGTTCTTGAGGCAAATATACCCTCTTAAAAGGTAGCATTGGCGTTCATAAAGTACTCCCTCCGTCCCAAAATTCTTGTCTTAGATTTGTCTAGATACGGATGTATCAAGTCACATTTAGTATTAGATACATCCGTATCTAGACAAATCTAAGACAAGAAATTTGGTACAGAGAAAGTAGTTAATAATCTATAAGAAATCGGTGTCAACCTCTTGCATGTTTTGGTCAAAGAGAATTTAGAACCATCATTTGGCACACAAAATCACATACAAGATCACCCGAGAAAGTTGTACTACCGGTACTAATCTGCGTGTTAGATGAAAAACACAATCAAGATCGAGAAAAAGATCGTCAACAAGAGACATTACAGGACTTGCTTAATGAGGGATCCCGAGAGGGGGCTTGGACAGGCGATGGCTTTGAGCTTGTCTGCGGTAGTCTCTGCGGGGTGCTTGCGCTTCTTCATACCATGAGCCTCGGCGGTTTGGCGAGCCATAGACATCACGTCGGCGGTGCTCGGCGTCCATCAAGAGAGGAAGCTGAGAGAGAAGAGTGAAGGAGGAGCGAGATGAGGGAGAAGCGAAGCGAGTGGGGTTTTCTTCAAGAGAGGAAGCTGAGAGAAGAGTGAAATGATGGTTGCTTCGTCCGTCCAACTTCTTCTTTGGAAAGGAGGGGTTTTGTGATTTGACGACTCATTGGGCATTCTGCGGCGGTTCGATCGGGTTAGTCTACCGTCACTCTACTACGGAGTAATTTAGTGCATGGCTGGTGGACCCAGTCTGGCTGTCCCACGTCGGAAAGTGAGTAATTTAGTGCATGGCTGGAGGAGGATCCGCGATGAGGCGTGTCCTTTGTTTTCATTACGAAGAAAAAAATGATTACTGACAAGCGTTTCCACTCTTACGATGGAGGGTCGAAACACGGCAGCCACTTGAACATACGGTGCTCCTACTACTAGGCATGTGCGATGGTTCATCGTCGATAGTACTACACAATCTTGTTGCTAGTGTAGTAAGATATGGCGATAACAAGCGATGTTGTCGCATGTCAACTTCTCCTATATGTAACATAGTACCGCATTTTCTCTTTGTCGTTCGAGAATGAATGGTGAGATCAATGTTAACAGAACTAGGTCCACAGCGCCGCGGAGAATGCGGTGCTCTGGTACTCCACGAAACATGAACAATATGAAGCACATCCTATAGTGTTAGGCGAGGGTGTATGAAGGGTGCAGGATGGGAGCAAAAGTTCCCTTCTCGACCCACTTTTGGGTGTTTGGAAGAGTGCATGAAGGGTGCATGAGTCCACACTAGTAGGTTGACAAAAATACGAAGAGAAACAACTATATTGAGATGAGAATGCAACCAAACACACCCTGCGCTTTGTGCTACATTGGTGATCTGCACCGTCTGAGTTTGATCCAACGGTCATGTTGCGAGACATGGACATGGACATGCCCATGCGAGGCGCCTAAACACCATCGAAGTCCCTCGCTTCTCGAGGCGCACGATGTTGGTGATGCAGGGTGCAACCACCCGAGAGCCGCTCGGTCGGCAGAACCAGCTCGTCAAAGCGGCGTCAATAGCACGAATGGATTCGGTGGCGGAGCCACGAAAGGATTCGCCCGACAGCAGCAGCGGCAGCGTGCAACCCCTCCTTGTCCAGCTCAGCCCCCACCATCAGCGGAGGCGGCTCAGCTCCTCGGAGATATAGGTGAAGAAGGAGACCAGGTCGAGGAAGCCGCAGCTCGTTGAAGTCGGCCGGGTGGTCGAGCAGGTTTAACCCGACCCGGCATCGTCAGCGGCTGGCGCAGCAGTAAGCATCGCCCAGCCGCAACACGTTAATGGCAACCGTTCACCAAGTGGTGGCGATCTGGACCTCGTCACGATCGGCCCTTCGCGCTCGGCCGGCTCCCTGACGGCCTATCGTATCTCCGCTTTACGTAGCAACAACTGCGGCGCCTCGAGCATCTTTGTAGTGGGCGCCTTCCGCTTTTGAAGCTCCGTGAACTCCGCACATAGCGGAGGAGCATGGCACTCCTCTCCTCCTTGAGCTCACGGGCTCCACCTCCTAGCCTGAGCTCCGCATCCTTGGCATGGAGCTCTGTGTCGGCGCCTCACCTCGGACTCCGTGATTTTCTGCGCCGCCATGGCACGGTATAAGCAATGGGAGAGGAAGCAAAGAGGAAAGCGGCTAAAAGGCAATGCAATCTCTGGGAAGGCGGAGGAGCCGGCCGAGGCGAGGGAATCTTTTGGTTTTCACCTTTGTAAAACACCAGCGGCGACTTCTCACATCGAGGAAGCGGTGGGTTTCTGGTAGTCATCGTGACTAATTGCTACGCGCTTTGCTCCGTCAATCAAAAATTAAAAATCCTGCAGCTTTGCTCCGCCAATCAAAAATTAAAAACCTGCCACACCCAAACACGAACAACGCCCGTGGATATTTAAATTTACACAGCCGGCAAGTAGATAAAAAAGGGTGAAAAAAACAAATGTGGCGGCTGCCTGGCTAATCGGTCGAACTAGCCCAACTAGCTAGCCACCGTGCTTCTTGATGTACTCAGCGGGAAGGTGGTATTTTGTGATTTGACGACTCATTTACTTGCTTTGGCGCTTCGACAGGAGGACCCGAAAAGCGTGTGGTAGGGCGTCCCGTCGGGAAGAATATATCGTGCACCACCGGGAGGACCCGAAACAGCAGCGGTAGGGTGTGCCGCGTCTCGACGCGGAGGAAAAATGTGCGTGTAAAATATCTGTATCGGGCGTAGTACCTATGGTTCGACCTCGGGACCCGGCCGATCGATCGAAAACACCCACTAGCCACACAACTTCATCATGCAAACATGGCACGGTTAGCTCCGTCTCGACCAGCCACAACGTCTCTTGTTCTAAGCGATTCTTCTATTTTCCAAACTTTTTTAGTTGTAATAACACCACGGCAAGCTAACGCGCTCTTCGTGTGTGCCGTGCAAAGGTTAGGCGATGGAGAGAAGAGATTGAGACCGCAGACACAGGACCCACCGTAAGTGAGACAACGATCATGCGCGTGTTGACGAGGCACTCCCTCTACTCTACTCAGCATAAGTCTTGTATAAAATCAAGTTATGGGACAAAGCCAACAACGTTCGTTTTTCAGGCTATCGACTTACGCTTTGTAGTCTAGGTTGCCAGTTTGAATCTCGTCTTTCAGTTGTTAGTTTTAGGTCCAAATTTGATTAATGACAAGTGGGACCCCGTGTGTTGTTCGATATTTCAGTGTAGGATGGTTTTTGAGCAAGACACTTTGCTGGCGGTTAGACAAATAGCGGCATGAGTTACACATATTTTGCAAGTTCTGAACAAAAATGACAGCGACATAGAATATCACATCCACCCATAGCTTAGATACTATGGTGATCGAGTTTTACACCGTTGGAAGTGATATCAATGGCTTGGGAGTAGTCTTTGTACTTATCTTAATTTCCAAACTATCAAAGTTTTTTGCAAATAAAACATTCAGGCCTCGTGTGTGCGCTGCATCTTGATCAATGGCTCCCGGTGCTCATATTAGGTGCTCCCGTAGCAATTACCGCTACGGTGATATGAGCATCTAGGTCGTATGATCGATGATCGGATGGCACATGCATAGTACTTGTACTTTCTGCGCATTTCCCAAACTCTATCGGCCGTATATTGCAAAAACATTCAAACCTCCTATTGTGGGCGTTAGATCTTAGTGAACTCGTATCACCATAGAATCTCGGTCTTGGGAGCACCTCATACTCTCTGTGCGAGAAAACATAAGGTGCTATCGCAGCTTGGATGCTCTGTGATCTGAGCTTGAAAATCGTTTGATCGAGATCAATGGCATCTGAGCGAGTCTTTGTGCTTATGGCGATGGCGAACTCTTTTGGGGCTTTTACGCAAAAACCATTCAAACCACCGAGGAGGTGTTGGGTCACAAATCAACGCCTCAGAAGCTATATCACCAAAGCATCTAAGGTGTGGTAGCACATGATATTCTTACATACAGGAGAATATGATGTCCTCCTTCATCTTAGATGCTACGGTGATATGAGCCGAGTCGTGGATATGGGATCAAAGGGCATCTAAGTAGTTTTTGTACAAATTGTGTGCAATTCTCAAACTCATCAAGGTTTCTTGCAAAAATTAAGACACATCCGTGAGCTGCTATATCTCAGATCTACAAGCTCCAAGCAACTCGTATCGGCATATAGCATCTAAGGTATGGGGGCACATGATATTCTCCCGGGGAGGAGGGTGGGGGTGCACAACCAATCGGTGGTTGGGAGGGTGGGGACAAATATAATCTAAACAACCCTAAGAGAGCTCCACAATTTTATCTAAGGTCGAGGGTTGACCCCGACAATCATAGCTCCGCCTAAACACAACATTTGCATGTCTGTAGTACTAGACTTAATATTCATGTTTGGTTTCATGTTCATTTTAAGTATTGAGCGGGGACCATGGATGTCTTACATTTACTCCTTAGTTCGTAAATATTAGTCTTTTAGAGGCTTCAAATGGACTGGCACATACGGATGTATATAGACATATTTTAGAGTCTAGATTCACTCATTTTGCTCGTATGTAGTCACTTGTTGAACTCTCTAAAGACTAATATTTAGGAATAGAAGGAAATATTTTGAACTTCGTGTCATACATGCATGGGTTGGAAAAATAGATGCACTATACTTATTGGATTGTTGTTGTGTTAGATGCGTGCCTTGTGTGTGTGTGTGTGTGTGTGTGTGTGTGTGTGTGTGTGTGGTCATATGCTTGATACATACAAAGTTTTCTCACCTCCATATTGTTCATCTTTTAAATTTGAATTTGCATTGGAAAACTTACTAGGGATACCATGAAATGTGAAATCACGTTGAGATCACTATATCACAAATTCACTCTAATTCAACAACTCGACATAAATCAATTACCACGTTGAGATTAGTATTTGCAAGGAAAATCGGGTATTGTAATACACATAGATTAGATTCGGCAATTTAAAGGTTCCTTTCGTATTCTCAAATGGTAGGACCCAGCGTACCAGCCAGACCTTGGCTCGTGTTGATCCTAAAAAAGCGGGCTCGTGTCCTTCGGTGGCGTCGTGTAATGCGCACATTAAACAACCCCAACCAGTCGAGCCTCGGCGTTTCAAGTCGAAATATCTGGCGGCCAGAATTCCAGCCCTAGGAAATTCCCTCATGTCCCGGTCCATAATGACTACCGATGAACAACGGAGGATGCTTTAGTAACTGAACAACGTTACCTACCGTGCGAAACGCAGTTCAATTCCTCGATGCGCCGCTCGTCAAGGTCACCGTCAACTGCATTGCCTAGTACTACTACTACTACTACACCAGGATGAGCACATAATTGAGCCCGTTTGTTCGTGCCTAGTACTTGAGTTAATATATCAGGCAATTCACTGGTACAGAGGGATTATCCTTTTATTCCCTCCTTTCCGGTTTATAGGGCTTATCTCAAAATTTTAGTTTCCCCGTTTTATAAGTCTCAATTTGGTTGTTCCCCATCATATGTTTAGATTTCAAGGTGCAATAAATCATTACATGCAAGTATTAAGAGAAAATTGACCAATGCATGTACTTTATGCATGCATGCATTACAATTAATGCATTAAATAAACACAATTTTGAGGAAAACAAAGCGCATTAATTGAGTGGTTTTGAGCCCTATAAACCGGAAAGGAGGTTTAACTAAGCAAAATGTTTGACCAAATCCTTTCTTAAGAAATACAGGACAGATGTCGGCTTGAAAATTTATTGCATGATGCAGGTTATGATATTGTTTTGAATCCTGGATTAAATTTCAGAAAATCAAAAGTGAGCATAAATTCTTGAAACTGAGCATGGTCACGTGATATGGCACAAATATTACTTCGTAAGTTTTTCTTCAATTCGAGACAAGCTGCTTATGACAAGTTGCACAAATGAAGAGCCAAGGTATTTTGGAACAAAGACACATCACGTTAAAGCGACGCTTTCACTATTAAAACCGTGGGCGTTCGTGCTGCCACGAGTCCCGCTTCTCATTGGTAGGTGCCGTCCCAGCAAGCGTGTGAGTCGGCGGAGGCGTCGCGGCGGACCGCTGCGCCGGCTGTCGAGGCGTCGAGCGAGACCGCTGTGCAGACTCACGGGGGCGAGCCCTTTGACCGAGCTCCGCCGCCCCGTCGTCCCAACTGCTCCCACTTTTAATGTAAATCGGCGCGCGATTTAAAATCAACCCCGCACTACCGGTATCGCTACAATCCTCTCTCTTCTCCCGATTCTCTGTCGTCTACCTCAAACTAGCCTGACCTAAGCGTCGCCATCGCATCACGATGGTCTGCCCTTAGTGTTCGATTTCATGAGAAGACACCCAGCGAATCTCAAGAACATAAGGCCCTTTGGGGCGAGCTTGGCCTTGCGGGAAGGCGCGCGCTGTCCCGCTCCCGTTCGGCTCCGTCGCCCGACTGCGTGGCGCCCATTCCCGTGGCATTGATGGGCTGGGAGCCGCACATTGTCGCCAAGCTTGATGCCACGGGGTTCCCGAGGTCCCGCCGACTCCGCAGCGCCCGTGCACCTGCCAGCGCATGCGCCGCGCGCGTCTGCTGCGTCGCTGCGCCCGTGCGGTGCCGTGCACTGCGGCGCATGCGCTGTCGTCTGCAGCGTCGCAGCGCCCGTGCGGTGCTGTGCACACGAATGTATCCGCCGTGCCGTTGGCGGCGCCTGTCCCGTGCGGTGCGGTGCCCCCTCGGCGGCATGGATGGCGCCGTCGACCGCTTCCTTGCACCGCGCGATCGCCTCCTCCCGCCCGATTGATTTCGCTCGAAGTCAGAATATTTTGGCCTTCCTTGAAGCTAGGCCAGCGTCGAGAAATCGCCAACAACGGCGCAAAGGCGCCGCCGTCGCCGTCGGTCGATGGCCCGGCGACACACGAACGCGGCGGAGGAGCCGCTTCCACGCAGGGGCGCCCGCGCCGCCGCGCGTAATCTAAATTTGCCATGAAAAGCGTTCGGATTGCCATGATTAAAATCGAGCGTTTATCATTCCGTTTATTTTATATCAATCGTCGTATAATTTAAAGTCGAGTCAGACTGAGCGAAATGTATGGTTTGATCGATTGAATGTTCTGCTAGAGCCGTATCAAATTAAATATAAAAGCGTCATCAAGCCACATGTATTCCTTGTCATCCAACGACCTAGACTGCTTCAATGTCGAGCGCTCAACACGTTTAGCGTGCAGTTAATTTCATGCCAAAAATAGTGCTAATCACATGACAACACGCAAATAATATCCTAGTAGTTAATATCCGCATGCATAATATACTTCCAAATTAGCGTGCATTGCGTACACACTGACTAGTGCTGCTAATGCGTGAAACTGGTGCCGTGACTTGTGAACTCGTCGAGATATGGTCAGCGGCAACATCGCCCATGAGTTCTTCCTGTTTGCCCGTGCGTCTAAGCAGAAGGGGGAGAGAGAGACATGGAACCCACCAGTAAGTGAAGCGAATAGTACTAAAAATAATATTACATGTTATCCATTAATTAGGTTGTGGTAATATAAAAACATTATGTGAACAAAGGGTACAACAAACATTGCTATTCTACATATGTTGCCTATTGGCGTGCGGCTTGAAGGCCCGATCGCATGTCGATCCTCGTCCTTTATTTTTTAATTTGTATATGGGTCCAAATTTTTTCATGACATGTGGGCCCCTCGATTGTGTAGTTGTAGCACTTTAATTTGTGGGTGAAATTTTTCCATTCAAGTGGACTATCGGTGTGTAGTTTTGTAGCTTATTTATAATAATTAAAGAGAACAACATAGTTTTCAATAATACCATGGTGCGGCGTTGAAGGCGAGAAAGGGCGTGCGAGATAGCGATGACCGAGCAGGAGGAAATCAACTAGGGGAGTTCGTGGGTTGCAACAGCGTTTGGAGTAGTTGTGGGCGAATGCTACAAAATATAATCTAAACCGACCGGAATAAATGCCTACACAAATTAATCCAAGGTTGGAGTGCCCTCGCAATGTAAATAGCCCGGCTGCGAGGATGGAAGGTAGTAGCTTCAGCAGCGTGGAAGATACGGTATGAAAGCGAGGTCAATTGAGAGACATATAGATAGAGAGACAAAGTGAGTGTGGTCCGACATTCATTGAACAAATATATATGCTCGGAGAGATATTGTCGATTGAGCTTTTGGTAAAGGTGAGGCTGTAAGATAGAGCTTGAGAGATGATCCGATCCGCAGGCGTGTAGATATATTTTGTGCGTGGGAGGAAGCAAGGTCAACCGATCATATAGAATTCGCTGTGCGATCGAAAGAGTGAGACAGGTTGGAAGAGTGACCTAGATAGGCGATGTGCGTGAGAGAGTATACAATGTGAATAGGTCGAATTGGGCTCAACATGGTGATATATCGTTTTTGTCCGAGAAAGAGCGAGGTAAATCGAGACATACGAAGAGAGAGAGAGAGATATATAGATAGATAGAGAGAGAGAGAGAGAGAGAGAGAGATTGAGTGAGTGTGGCCCACCATGAGGTTGAAAGAGTGGAGGTGGCTTGGATGGACTGACCTAGATAGACAATCTGCGTGAGAGAGTATAGAGTGTGTCGATCGAGGCCCGAACAGGGAGATATATCATTTGTGTGTGAAAAGCGAGGTTAAGCGAGACTCGAGATAAAGAGCTAGATTGAGCGAGTGTGGCCCCCGTCTTGGAAGAAAAGTGAGGCAGTCTCGATGGAGTGACCTAGATATACAACGTCGGTTGGGGGGTAGATAGGCAATGCATGTATTTAAGCGAGAGGGTGAGAGGAGAGGGGGAGAGAGAGAGCTCGGCATGGGGTGCAATGGCGGGTGTGTGAGGTAAATACATTTAGTAGCAGAGTGGAAAAAGGGGTTGTGTAGTTGAGAGACTTAGAGATCGAAACATGGAGAAAGAATGAACGTGTGTTGGAAACCGATAGCTTGCTAAGGTGGTTAGGAGAGGAAGATTGACCGATACAAGAAGTATGTAGCGTTTTGTGCTTGGCAGAGGCTAAAACAACATTTGAATGTACATAGTACGAGACTTAATATCGATGTTTCAATTGATTGTACATTGTAAGATTTGAACCGAGGACCAGGCATACGGGTAATTATTTAGAATTAGTGCCATACTAAGTTTGAAAAGTTGACATTGGCTCAATTTGTTGTGCTATTTTGTAGGTCATATGTTTGAATCCATCCAAAGTTTTCTCACTACCATGGTGTTCATCATATACATATGAATTTGTATTAAAAAGTAGTGTGGATACGGTGAAATGTGAAATCCATGTTAGAATTGGAGATCGCTATGTGACACACACTCTAATTCAAATAACTAACTTCGTGACACACACTCTAATTCAAATAACTAATTATGTGACACACTCTAATCCACGTTAAGCGTGGGTACCGTTCGATTTTTTCAAATAACTCCTCATTAATTAATTTATAGTACTCCCTCTGTTCACTTTTATAAGACCTTGAAGACATTTGGACAATGTGCAAAACAGTTCATTTTAAGTTATGCGAAGCGACTTACAAAAGTGAGCGGATGGAGTATCTCGTTCGAATGACTAATTATTGCAAGGAAAACACGGGCATGGTAATACATACAGATTCATTTGCAAATGAAAGAAGATTCGTTTGCATTCTCAAATGTAGGCGCACCCGAGGCGAGACAAGGGGTCGTGTCGGGTGGGCGCTGCTTCAGTGCCTTAAAAGGCAAGCGCCCTTGGGTGGCCCGACATGTGGGCCAGCCACTGTTGGGCCCACATGTCATGGACACAAGGTAGGTGCCTTAAGGCACTGAAGCATATAATCTGTCGGGGTGGTGGCGTGTGTCGGACGGGCGTAGCACCCAGCCACCACCCCTCCCCCAAAAAAAGGGCGGCGACAATATAAGTTCGCGCTTCCACGTTTGGATTGAAATATCTGGCGCCCCAATTCCAGCCCTGCAAAATCTCTCTTCTCCACCGTCCCCTTCGGCGCCCAGATTGCTCAAATCCCTAATTAGCCGCCATCCCTCGAATCGCCCTCGTCTCGTCTCTTTCCCCACCGTTCCCCACCTCATGCGGACGGCAGGCAGCGAAAGCAGCGGTCGCGCTTCACCACCGCACGGAGCTACCTCATCGCCCTCGTCCACCGCCGGGTGGTCCACCGACAACGTCGGCGCCCATAACCGGCGTGCCTCACAGACACCGAGTTCCACCGCATCAGGTGCGCTTCACCAGCGCCGTCTCCCAGCTCACGGGGCTACTTCACCGAGCACATCGTCGCACCTCCGCCCCGAGGCCGTTGGGGCTTCACCAGCGGTCTAGTCCACCACATCGTGGCGCTCGCTGCCACTCAAGATCTCCATCCGTGCGGCCAGCCAATGCCAGCGCATCACCCTCAATGGCTCTGAAGTGACCCGCACTCTAGCTAAGCGAGCATGCCCAAGCGCCGGCCCAAACTAGGTATCCACACATCACTCCCTTGTGCCTTGTTCCGGCGATGTTTGGATATCCTTTCAATGCTCTCTTAGCTTACGCCTATGCAACTCGACTTTAACTCTTATTTCTTATGGAGATATCATCTGAAACAAGCAAATCCATTTTTAGCGAAGCATGGCGGAGACTCTGGGATCTGGTACACATCTGCACACCCATATAACCTTGTAAATATCATCCTCGGTACAACATCAAGGTCGATTCCTCTTATTTGATCAACCATTAGCCGTGTCAAAAATGCAGAGGGGATGCAAGGAGCACAAGGCCTGCACATCCAAGCAAGTGGTAACATGGACTTGTACATGGAACATCCCAAGCGCAAGCGAGCTGCGATGAGCACAGCCTGTGAGCTAGCGTAAGTCCTGCATTTCATTTAATTCGTCTTGGCATTCGTGTATGATTTGTGTGCGTGGCTGATCCACAATTCAAGTTACGGCGAACATTTAACTTAAAAATCGAAGGCACTTGCACTCGAAATCAACATAACTTGAGAAATGTGAAGCTACATGCACTTTGAAAACCAGCTAATGATCCAAAGTAGTTCAGATTATAAACACTAAATGATGCAAGCACCAAAAACACAAAATGCAACATGGTGTACAAGGACTACAAACATGGTGCTACACTGCTTGAATTATTAGTTCTCGGCTGAAAATATCGAAGTGTAATTGCACATATAACCAGTCATAAACTGCATATCAATATATCTATCCTGCACAAGTATGCCAATAGTTTCAAACAACAGATTAGAAAAGTATTTATGCTATGTTGTCATGATATGGGGACTTTACGGTAGATGGCCTCGGCGTTTCCTCAAGCTATGAAAATGCACTATAATTTGCTTGTCATCAATGCTGCAAATCTCTGTCTCTCTCAACATAGTAGATCATCATTAGACACTAAATCCTTCAATGAGCTTGCAAAATGCTTGCATTAGATCCCTCATTAGACACTATATGTTCATCACCGGGGAGCATGTAAAATGTTTGCATCAAATCCTTCATTAGCGAGTCTGTTCATTAGACACTTCAAGCTCAAGAACAACATGAGCTTGTATGTTTGCACGGAAACTTGATTAGATACATCAGATTGATCGATTCGGTATTGATTGGGGAGTTATAAAATAAGTAGAAATTGGTTTCATTTTCTCATAGATTCCCTACATACAAGCAGTTTACAACACCGTCGGGTTTAACTATTGGCCGAAATTGAAGAGTTGAATTAGATATAATCAGGGATGTGATGTACACTTGTTGCATACTACTCTTGCAAGCTGCAGCTGTCCGTTTGTGCAAGCTCGATGCCATGCCGTCTTGCCGCCGCTGCCTCCCACGTAGGCTACACCGAGTTGGATCTTCATCTTCTTGTCCTTCCGTTAAGCGAAGCCGGCGACCGCCCTCCAACGAGTGCGAGGAAGTGTTGTGTCGATCTGTCGGTGGCGGCTAGGTTAGGGCGAACAGTTGGAGGCTGAGCGAATGAATTGGGATTTTCCTGCTTTGTCGTCGATATGGGGCGCTTCGTTTGGGCTTGAGCCTGCTATAGGGCCTGCCTTGCACTTATGTTATTGGCCCATCAAATTGAAACATTTTCTTCATTTTTACATTGCTGCTCGTGCGTTGGGACGAACAAAACTAGCATGGGCCAACACTGGGCGACTCAAACTAGGTGCACCTTTCCAGCCCACAGGCGGCCGCCCATACCAACCCTATGGTGGTGTCGCCCCTTTTGCGTGTATGATTGGATAGTGAAAAATATTCGAGGCGCTTTTGATTTACCACAGAATGGTTGAATTGCTTGTTTCTATGGCTGAGTTAGCCAATAATGTGAAGGATGCGGTCTTTTCATCCTATTGTAGATTGCTTAGATCTCGATATGCCAAAAGTAATCGCATGAAATATCTGATAAAAGCGATGTGATGTGTTTGGCTACAACTAGTCGACTACGTCCTCATATAACATATCAAGGATGCACCATCTTACAGATTAACCATTCGACTTACCCATGCGGTGTGGGAAGAAAGAAGTATTGGGACTGCGTATCCAAGCAATTGATGCCATGGACTCCTTTGTACAACCTTGTAGCGAAAAAAAGTTGCGGTGTGCTGTACAAAGAACTAGCGTAAGTTCGATTACCTGCTTCTCGAATTTTAGTTAGCCACTTATTGCAAAATTGTTCAATTCGTTGCTTGGCTTAATTTAGTTTACTACTGATTACATAATGGCACAACCTGTTAATCATATTGTAGACTAAGCCTATCTATGTGTTTGATACTTACTGTTAAGAATTACCTGTTTGCCTTAACTTAAATATCTACTTGTTTGTTTAACTGCTTTGCTGCTGCAACAGCGGGTTACAATGATGTTAATAACTAGTTTTCAGCATCAATTGAAACTCTTTAATTCCTTGTTTGTTTAACTCGTTTGCTGTTATAACTCCCAGTTGAGATGTTTTGCTAACTTCAACTTTTCTGAATCAATCGAACTTTAATGGCAAAACAGGTTAGCCCAAGATCAAGCGAGGTCCCCATGGACGTTGCATCATCCTAGCGATGGCACCGGCTAATCGTGCATTATGAATTGCCAACTGCTGATGCTCTAGAGGCTAAACTAGTGGTAGAAAGAGATTACTTCTGCACTTAGAGATGAAGTTGACATGTTGAGGAAGCAAACAACACAATCACAAGCAGTACTCAAGACAACCATTAAATATTTGGTGGATTTCAAAAGCGAAGCAAGCTGAGGCTGACCAGATTGTTAAGGTCTGAAGGAAAAAAGGAAATTAAATTCCTACTTGGTAAATCATAGGTGAAATGTTCTTTCCATAGTTGAATAACCTTTGTGTTGTCATTCATGTAATCAATCAAACCATTTGTTTTAGAGATCATGTAATAATTGTTTTTTTGTTTTTGGTTTGTAATTTTATTTGAGCACAAGTCTGTATTAATTGATAAGACTCGGAGACATTTCATTTGGATTGTTGTGCGGACCTACAAATATGCCAATCGGGCTGAATGTGCATTCAACAATAGTAGTAGTATAGATGGACCATAAGTGGCACGCATCGGAAAGGGCCAAGATGCTGGCTAAAAAAGGATCTTGTTGTAGCCAAAAAAAAGTACAATGACCTGGCTTATGTATGTTAGTTGATATTATTGATCCATATACTCTATAAGTGTTTAGATGTCTGTTAGTTCTGTACATTCTTGGTTGATTGACTCAGTATTTGAATCTTGATGGAGTACACATTATGCTGCGTGTGACATTTGAGTTGGACATGAAGTGTTCCAAATATTCAAATTCACCTTAAACTGGATACTAGTTTCTGAATTCGAGTATCGGCATTTGTAACCCATATTCATATATGACAGTGGAATACATCTTTGTAGTCCTTTTGAAGATATATAAAAACACATAGAATGATTTATAAAGATTCATATAGGAATACAAAATGGATTCAAATTTAGTTGCCGGGAGTAGCGTGGATGCTTATTGTCCCAAAATTGAAAGAAGCAGCAAAATGTCCACTCCCACGTCGGTGCCGGAAGCCAAGTGTTTGGGAGATGGAAATTACTGTCTACCCATTACATGGACAATCCATCGGCCCGATTTCCTTTGCTCTAAATAGGGGTAGGTTAGTAACTTCAATTAGGCGTGACGACGCCGCCTCGAGCCCATTACGACACGGTGGGCGTCAAACATGGTGACAAAACACATTTGATTCAAGCTCGTCAGAAAGACCTCTGTTTCTCCTCCATTCCCCATTCATACACGGTGGGCGGCAAAACAAACTCGACTCGGCGAAATCGATGTAGGCAAATATTTTCAATAGGGGCAGGTTTGTAACTTCACTCGGGCGTGACACAACCGCCCTACAGCCCGTTCATACACGTGGGCGCCAACCATGGCGCCAAACACCCTCTCCTGCGCCGAAATCGCTCTGGGCAAATATTGGCGAGATCTTGAGATTACCGTCCTATCCCCAACCGCGAGGCGTCCAAATTTTAAATGGGGGCTAAGTTCGTAACTTTCCCATATTTCAGACAGTAGCGTCCCAAAACATGGTTCCCGTACCTCTCCCTCCATTTTCCCATTCATACACCGTCGCGCTAGAACACCCCATCCTCCACCAGCCTCCGTCCGCTACCCCATCCATCGCGCCGTCCTCCACCACATCCATCGCCACCGTCCTCCACCATGCGGGCGCCTACCAAGACCGCGTCGTCCCTTTGCTAGAGATGGACGTTTCTCATCCACGGCGATGGACCAATAGCCTTGCATCGCGTCCTCTCGCTTCATCGGTAGCCGTCGTCCTCTTTGCGGGGCCGCTCACACGACCTTCTCTTCCATCAGCAGGGACTTATCCCCGATGCACCCGTCTACGTCGCAGATCTGCTTCAGCATACCGGCAGCCATCGCACCCCGATGCCTACAGGCGCCGCAAGAGGTGGTACTTCATATCTCCTCAACTTTTTGATCTCAACAGAAAATAGATCTTAACTTGGTTACTCTACTTTCTTTTTAAGCTCTTAGAATTTAGTTCTTAGTTGAAGCAAACAATGGATGCTAAATATCATTTCTCGGTTTGCACTTCAAATCTGCCATGGCACAGCCATATCTGGTTTAATTGATCATGCTTAGGGTTTAATTGATCATGTTGGTTCCGTGGTGATTTCTTTAATAGAAATCGGAGGAAACCCTCTTTTCTAAAAAATATGCTTAGAGTTTCCCCTTTTATGATCACTATATGATCGGAATCGTGCTTCGTGTCATAATAACTGCTCCACATCAAGCTAAACAAGCTTAGATGTTCAAATCTGAATCTGATATTATTAAAACATAGTTGTTTAATTGGTCAGCTAAATGTTCCTAAATTAGTTTGAAAATGCATGTTTGCCGCTCGGGTGTGTATCTCTGAGGTGCCCACGGTGGGCAGCCCACCACAGGATTTTGGGTGTCCAGGCCCCGATTCCCTCTGTTCGATGTGCGCTTCCGATCTCTACTCGCCTGACCCTTTGCCTGCCCGGCGACTTGCCGTCCCGGACGGCATGACTCTAGGAGGAGCCCGGACTAACTGAGGAGGCGAGGCCACTCACCCAACAAGCGTCACCGCTGCCAGGCGCCGCCGTGCCTACCATCCCAGTCCGTTCGGGGCTCGAGGCGTGCAACACCCACCAAGCCAACCCGATTTATCGAGATACATCCTCAACACTCGGTGCCACTCCTCATCACCCATTTTCTAATTGATTCATTACTCATTAAGCGGGGACTGTCATTAGGGTTTGTTGTGTGCTCGATTGCTACCTACACTTAATGGTTCGGATGTATTAGGCACTACCAACCTCCACCCTTGAAGCTAAACATTATGCCACTCATAATTGCTTAGTTTATTTGTTCAAATCTGAATTTCATATGATTCTAATGTTCCTACTTCAGTTTTAAAATGTGTGCTGCTGTTATAGAGACATAAGGGGTTTGTATTTCGTGTGTGAATGCAGTCAGCACGGTTGGGGAGGTGAACTTTGCATATCACGAGGGGTTTATAGGGAGACACTCTCAAGTTGAATCCATAATGCATTCCATAGATAATCGACTACTTTTATGTTTTCATGAATCTCAGATTCTAAACAGCATCATAATGATTATGAGCTTGCGGCATGAAAAGAATAAAGCGAGAACAATGCCATGGCTGTCAAACTTGGCATTAAGGGACTGAAATCAAATGCGGATGCAATGCAAGCATAAGCGCTCTCCACCTCTGATTCATGCTCGAGAATATGATCCTAACGGTGATTACGAGCTAGAGGGAGACCTAAGTCAATGTAGCTCCCTAGTGGAGGTCGTCGGAGGAAGATGCCCTATCTTATTCACCCATCAAGGTACTTGCTCTAACTTTCCAAGGTTACATTGCTCGCACATATCTTGCAACGATGCTTTGCATTGCTTCTACT